>PVJX010012390.1:0-50520 GCA_004027295.1 Dolichotis patagonum
TGTGTGCTACTAATAGCTTAGTGGGTCTAAAATACAAAGAAAATTAAAATACAATGACAATGCCCTACAATGTCCTTAATGGTCCAGAGGTAATTACTGTTTGACTTCACTGGGTGAAGAATACACATTGCAATATTCAAGGCAAGCACTAAAAGAATATTAAAATAGTCTAAACCTCTCAGGTGAATGAGGGGAGAGAAATAATAACAGATACAATGCATAAGTGGTAATAAAGGAGAGAGGACCGATGGAGCCACTGGGACAAGCAGGGAGAACTTGATGAACTCAGACTCATGTGATCTCGATCGTCACCACCTCACACACAAGGCCGTGGGCTCTGGATTACTGCGGAGATTGAGATGCTGAGCTAGAAACTAGAGGCAGCAGAGTTATGCTGACAAACGACCTCTCCTGGATGTGTAGGGAACAAGGGCAAAGATAACAAAAATGAACACCCATCTACCCATCTATGTATCTTCTCACTTACCTATCTACCTACCTACCTATCTACCTATGTACCTATCTACTGACTTACCTATCTACCTACAAAGTCATCTACCTACCTACCTATCTACTTCCCTACTTATCTACCTACCTACCTGTCTACCTATCTATCTACTTACTTATCTACCTATCTACCTACCTACTTGTCTATCTTCCTACATACCTGCCTATCTACCTATCTACTTACCTACCTATCTGCCTAACTACCTCTCTACCTACCTATCTATCTAAGGATACACACAGGCACACACAGAGTACATATTGAGAAGACCTATCCAAGTTGGCTGGTTGGCTCACTTGTTTTTAAAGCCATGGAGCTGTGTTGCCCTTAGATACAGTAGACTTCTGGGGGATACACAGGAATCCTTCATAATGAAATTTTCAATGCATCAGGAAGTTTAAAAATAGTCTCATTTTTGTGTGCATAGTAACATAAACTCAAGCATACAAAATAAAACTGATAGAACTGCAAGGAGACACAGAACACTCACAAACAAATTGAATAAGTCAATACAGGTCTTAAGAGCTGAGTGAACACACAGAAAAAAAAGATTGCTAAGGAAGAAAGCTGGGGAGGGGATAACAAACTGAGCTGAGGGGTCAGTGCAGAATACTGTCCGCATCTATGGCCAAAGATCCTGTTCCCTGCACACACACCCAACACTCACACCCTTCTTGAGATGTTGGGGCACCAATTGGGTCTCATCCTATCTCAGGAGGATGAAAGCACAGCTCGTCTGTCCCTTAATGACAATCCCAGAAACGATAGCAAAGTTTCCTTTAGAGAGCATGAGAGGAAGAGATGGCCAGCCACACTCACGGCCCAGGCATCCCAGGAGAATCCCTGGGCTCTCCAGACCCAAGGCACCTGCTTCTGCTAGAGAGTGTCACCACTGTGAGTGAAACAGGGACCGAGGCATCACTCCCGTGGTGCAGGAGTGCAGGAGGTCAGTCCCAGCTACCAGCACAAGTTCCACCACAGATGGGGATACATAACCACTTCCAGTCGACAGGACCCAGGACATGGTCCAGTGCTTCTGGGGAAAGAGAAGCCAAAGCGTCCATTACACAGGGAAGGTGCAGGGAGGTCCATGGACACAGGACCGCCAGCATGAGGCCAAGACAGAGCCACTGAGGAGGGTAAGAAACCAAGCTCTTCCTCCAGGCCTGTCTCAGGTATGGACAAGGAGGGAGCAGGACCCAGAGAGGCCAGATGCGGACCCACACAGAGGGACAGCGTGGTGGCAACTGAGCCCCAGTGAAGGCCACCTCCTCAGAGCCCGCTGCCCCACTGACCTCTCGGGTATCTGCTCTACAGGGGGTGAAGTGGTCTCTGCTGTCTGTGTGCCACTCACACTGTCTGTGACCACCCCACACAGGCCCTGGGGCCACCTGTACAGTGAGGGGCTGGGAGGGCAGCTGCTCACATGGGGCCATCAGGAAGAGCCTGCCGCTTGCCTGGTCTGCACGAGGCCCCGGGGCTCCTACCCCTACCCTGGGGAACACACACTGCCCCAGGCCTCTAACTCGGCCGCCTGCTGTCTCCCCGATGGAGTCTGCCACACAAGGAGGCATCAAGGCTGTCCCCAGACACCCACACCCTGGACAGGAAGGCTCCACAGCCCCAGCCCAGCGGGCCCTTCCTGACAGGATGTGAGCTGTCCCCGCCCCAGCCCTCTCCATGGGCTGCTTCCCAAGCCTGCAGCACCATCGGGAGCCCCTCTCTCTGAGCCCCGGTTCTGTGTGCCCCACCCGACTGTACACAGCCCCACCCTGCAGCTCAGACCACAGTTAGCAGCCACACTTACCCCAGACAAACTCCTCCCTAAGGAGGGCACTTTCCCTCCATTCTTGTATGGGCAGTTGGTTAGGGCCATTCAGTAGAAGGCTTTTAAAGCAGCAGTGAGGCCACAGTCGCCAGTGGGGGAGTCATGGGGGGCTGGGAGCATCCTGTTAGCGTGGGAGCTCCGTGCGAGGCTGAGTCAGGCAGCCCTGGTGGGGCGAGGGTCCAGAGTCCAGGCTGCAGGTGTGGCACAGAGGACCTGGCACAGTGGCTTTTGCCCATTCAGGGAGGTGGGGGCCACAGGCAGCCAAGCGAGCCCTAATGCCAGAAGAAGCCCCCTCGGAGGCAGGCCACGTCCTACAGTGTCCAGGGAGCCAGTGCTCTGCCAGATGAGACCCTGAACACTCACTTGTGAGTATCTGTCTCCAGATGGGAAACTGAGGCACTCAGAAGTGTGAGGTGAAGTTTTAAATATGCACCAAAGGCAGAAGAAGGTGCACAGAAGTTCCCACAGCCCTACTTTAGCTCACCTGGGCTCTCAGCACTCTGAGGACCACACCACACAGAGGACTGGCCAGGCAAAGGTCAGAGCTGCTCACACTCTGAACCCCCTCCCGCATACCCCCAAGTTGAAGCACCCAGGCTGGAACAGGGGGCAGAGGGAAGAAGACACCAGGGATACAGAATACCAAGAACAGCCTTGACCAGAGTGGAGGATCCTAAGCCCAGGGATTGGAGCTCACGAAGCACTCTCCAGCCCCACTGCCCCTTCCCAAGGGCCCTGCTGTCCTCAGGCAGAGAGCCCTGGATGAAACAGCACCTGCCTCAAGGTGCGGCCTGGAAAGGGATGGGCAACCGGGATACCAGGAGGTGGTCTGGCTTCACAGACCACTCTGCCACTCTCCGTGCCCAAAACACAGCAGTCTGCACTCTCAAAGGATGTGAGCATGACCAGGAGAGGTTTACCCAGCCCAAGGTGACTGCAGGTTATAGGATGAGCCAGGCATTAGGCAAAGATTTCCAAATTTCAGAGACCGTGGGGACAGAGCACCTAGGAGCCTGACTGGATAAAATGCATCCAAGAAATGAACCAGAAAAGAAGCCAGGAACACAGAGCCTCACAAGTGAGTGAAAGAGAGAAAGAAAACACACATTCCTGAATGAATGAATGACTGCATGAATGCCGAAACACACATATATAATGGATGCGTGAATGAATGCAGAGATACAGGAATGAATGGGTAATAAGTAGATGGATGCACGGCTACGGAATGGATGCATAGGTACATGAATGAATGAATGTATAAGTAGATGATGAATAAATACATGGATGCATACGTGAACTAATGAATGAAGAGCCAAACTGTAAACCGATATTAACGCAGAACTAAGGCCAAACAATGCAAGGAGCCAGAGCGGCTGCCTTTACCATCCAGATAAACTTCCTTCAAGAGAATCGAGGTCAAGCAACCAGCTCATCCCCCTGGTAAGCGGCCATGGCCTGACAAGCTGCGGCCATTTCAGGGCGAGAACCAGCAGCGTTTCCTGAGATCTGCCCCACATTGGAACTTAGGATGCTGGGAAACCGAGCAACCAGCCTGCCGCCCTGGTAAGGGGCTGTGAGCGGGCTGAGAATCAAACATCCCATCGCCCCCCATACTGTTAGCAAGTGGGAGCCAGAGGTCTGAGCATCTCTTGGGAGGCTGACCATATGCAATATAGCAAATAAGGGGATTTCCTTCTACCATCTCTATGAAGGCAAGTATTTTTATCAGTGTTTTGCTTTGTTCCGATTAATGGTATTGCTCTATTCAATATTCTGTTTTGATAAGTTCTGTATTTCTATCTATAAAGTTCTGTATTTCCTTTGATTTTGCTATACCTGATTGAAAGAACAACTATTGTGAAGATAACGAGATGTACTATGGCACCTATTACTGTTATCCCGGTAACCTGCTGTGAAGCTCTGTACCAATTTCACTGCACTGTCTTGATTGGCTTTGTTCCGTCTTGTTCTGTTGTATTTTACTACCTTCAAAATAATAAAAAATTAAAATATATAAAAAAAGAGATAGTCGAGATCAGTGTCACAAGGCCAGTATCAAAGGTCAGTGTCACAACTGTGACAAATGAAATACGCAAGCAACGAATCCCTGGGCACGAGGAAGAGTGGGGGAGTGGGGCACATGACGCGGCCCGCTGTACTTCTTTGTGGAGAGTTCACCCTTGCTGCCTACAACTGGAGAATGTACTTTAGAAGACAATGACTTTGGGTTTTGAATGTTTCTCTGTCAGTTATTTCCTGTTCTCAGATCATTTGGGAGCTAATATCTCTTGTTAAGAAAATGATCTGAAGTTCAGCAGTGATTTCAATTTTTCATGGGGTTCTTTCCCTCCTGTTAATTCCAAGCAAAGGTCTGCAAGGTGTGTCTGCAAGCGTGATTCAGTAAGTCCGCTCTTAGAGAAGCACTTCTGTCAGGACCCACCTCTGCAGGGCCCACCCCTACCGCAGATGCTTCGTCTGTCTGCTGTGTGTTTGCATTTCTGCCTAAAGAGCTTCCTAGAAAGGCAATGACCTTGCTCTTCCCCATCAAGAAGCGCAGCACATCCCTCCCTGGAATTCAGCCTGGCCTCGGGAACTCACTTATGACTGAGGTCAAGGTAGAAGGTGCCCCAGGTCTTCCAGGACACTGAGCAGGGCCCTGCAGTGGCTTCCAGGCCCCAAGACTCCCACCATCAGGACACTTCCCTTAGATCCAAGTCCTGGGCCATGACAAACTCAACCACATGCAGAGGCCGCACAGAGGATGACATGAGTCTAGACAAGGCTTTAAACACTCACTTGTGAAGATCTCTGTCTCTAGTGGGAAACCAAGGCAAACTAGCAGGAGCCCAGCTATCCAGGCAAGGACCCCTCTCCCCCAACACACCCAAGATACCAGCACTAGGCAGTCACACCCCACAGCCATGGTGCCAGACATCAGAGAGCAGGGACTCTGACTCCAGCCCAAGCCCTCGCCTGCCTCTCCCCAAGCAGAACCTGCCGGCTCTGGCCTGGCGCTGTGATGCTTGGGGCTGTTGGCTAGGTGGAAAGAGCTACAGGCCAGGGGATGTTTGACAAGAGCTCAGGAATTTGTTGTTCTTTCTTTACACAATTCTTAAAACTTTCTTCTAATTAGCAGCCATGGTTTTTTCGATCACAGCAAAGCCATTGCGTCTGGAATGCCCTTCTGTCATCTCGCACTGCCCACCGAGAGCTGTTTTCCGGAAAGCTGTCTCCACATCTGCTTCCATGGCCTGCATTTGTGTCGGGTCAGGTGGAGCTGGCGGAGCGTGCCCTCTCCCTGATGGTGGCCTGTCGGGCTGCAGAGGACCACCCTATGGCCAGAACCTCGGAGACACTGCAGCTACCACTCGGGATGCAGTGCCCTCTCCCTGATGGTGGCCTGTTGGGCTGCGGAGGACCACCCCACGTTCAGACCCTCGGTGACACTGCAGCTACCACTCGGGATGCAGTGCCCATGTGGCATCTGTTTGGCTGAGTCTCCCAATGACTGTGTTCCAGACGCCTTTGTGCCTTTGCTTCGTGCCTCTGCCAGGATGGGTGCGGGGCCTAGTTCAGCTCAGTGGGCTGACACATTGCTCCCCATTCCGAGGAAGGGCCATGCACATGTCTGTAGCTCCAGTCTGTCGCTCCTCACTGACACCTCCTGCCTCAAACCCCTCTGCTCCTAAAAGCTCCCTTTACTTAAGGCAGCTTCTTCCTTAATGACAGGAAAGCCACTAGGAAGCTGCTTTTTCAGTGGACCCATCTGCACTCTGCCCTCTTAATGCAGTAGGCCCCAAAACAAAGTGGAAAGGAGACCCTCAGCCATAATTCTGAGGCCCTAAGACACAGACAGGCCCTGCCAAAGTGCATTTGCAAACGTGCTGACTGGTGGGCCAGATGTGTCACAGAGAGGCACAGTCACCAGCCATCGAGTTGACAAAGGAATTCAAAGTAAAGGAACCCATTTCTGGTTTCACAGCTGTGCCTTGCAGACTGGGAAAGCCATGAGGGGCAGAAGCATGGAAGCTGAGAGCTCGGCTTAGCGTCACACTGCCTGGACACAGGACGGAGAAGTGCACTGCAAGTTCCTCGCCGGACGCCACCTCCCCTTGGCGCGTGGCCTCAAGCAGGTTACAGAAGCATCAGGGCAAAGGAAGCAGCCTGTGGGTCCCAGGCCACATAGGTGAATAGAGGAGACAGCCCTCGGGAACGCCTGGCTCAGAAGAAGCAGGCAGTGCGCTGAGCAAACAGACCAGCAGCGCCCACACCCGGGCAGCAGCCAGGTCTGCAGGCCTGGGGTACACGGCAGCTGAGGTCCAGATCCCAGAGCCACCCGCAGCTCTTCCAACTCGGCAGCCCGGGTCTGGCTGTGGCAGCCTGAGATGGCCCATGGCAGGAGTCTGCGCCTCGGACACTGACCAACACTGCGATTCAAGACAGAGGGGCTGTGAGTCCTGCCCAGCACATGGCTGTGCCCAGCCCAAGTAGGCAGTGGAAATGCAGTGCAGGTCACTAAGCATGGGACCAGAGAGGCCAGCGCGGCTCAGGTGGAACCTCTGAATGTCACCCACTCGACCCCCATGGTGGTGCCACATGGCTTAGAGGGTAGGGCTGGAGCTACAGAGTCACAGCAGGATTAGAACTGGCCCCTTAGAGACAGGAGCCCTGAGGCTCGCAGAGCTGAGGATCTGCCCAGATGGGAATTACAAGTGGCAGAGTCTGAACCCGCCTCGTCCTCTCTTCCAACAAACCTGGACCCTCACCAAGATGCCATCGCCTCTGCTGCCCCAGATCCCAAGGCAAAATGACAGGACAGTGGGTGCCAGGGGGAGGGCTGCCTGGGCAGAGACCTCAGTTGCATTTCTTGCCCTGAGCTCTGTATTTTTCCACAAGAACTACGAAATCGAATGAGACAAATACACTCCGCAGCCCTAAATGAACCACGTTACTAAACCCACTGGAAAACAGTTTTAAAGAGAGAAAAAAGCCTCCATTGATTTCCCCATTCATTTGCACAAGCTGCAGTGCTGGATTTTTTTTCTGGGAACAAATTGAAACAGCCCTCCAAATTAAGGAAATAACTCTACAAGCTCAAACTCTATGTTGTCTTATTTTAGAAATATTCATTGCTTCGATATGCATCTCCCATGTACTTATAGAAAAGCGTTTTTTTCTCTCCCACTTGCCAATTTTTAATGATTTTTCTTTCCTTCAACATTCAACAGAGCAATCATTTCAAATTAATTAACTTTTCATTAAAATGTATTATTGTAATGTCCCAGGTACTGAGCAGTGAGTTTTGTCTCCGGGAGAACAAGCCAGCAAGCAGACAGCATCCACCCACTTTCTGCCTCCAGAAGGTCCAAGGGGAGTTGGCACATAGTAGGTTCCAAATAAAGGCTCCAGAGAGGACGGACAGCAGGACTGTGAACAAGGACAGCACAGGCACAGAGGACGCAGCTGAGGTGCAGCTATTCTTCTTGTCACCTCCCTGTGCCACTGCTGATGGGCTCTCCTGCTTCAAATTTTTGATAAGAAAAGCAAGACCCAGAAGTGCAAGGTCATTCATGGAAGGTCACAGTGTTGTCACCTGAGCACACTTGAGCAGGAAGCAGGTGGGATGAGGGGCTCCCGGCCCCGGAAGTAGCTGGAGGTGTCCCTGGATGGGGGTCACCTGCTCTCACTCACAAAGCAGATTCCTGCTCAGATGACCATGACTGTCTTCTTCTTAAGGTCAGTGGGCTCAATTCAAAATCAGAAATCATTGCCATTTCTTTAAAAATATTAAGACACCAAGAGGCTGTGCCTGGTGGTGCAGGCCCCCAGCACTCTCCTAGAGAGGCCGAGGCAGGGGGACTGCTAGCCAGAGACCACCCTGGATAACTGCGCAGCTTGGTGAGATCCTGCTTCAAAATAAAAAATAAGAATTTGGGGGTGTTGGGGATGTAGCTCATTGCCAAGGTCCTGGGTTCAACCTCAGTACTGCCAAAAGACAAAGAAGAAACTGAGAAAATTCAAACACGGGAGGGAAAAATACTCCTCAGCTACCTAGAGAGAGCGAAGTTCAGGTGGGTTTTGTGGGCCAATGGGCCTGCTCTGGCTTAGCAGTGCTGCACTGGCCATAGCGGTAAGAGGTGGAGGATCACATGGGTCCCCGAATGTTTTCCAGCCCTTCAAGAACCATGAGAGAGAAATAGAGAAGATGTTCTGCTTAGGTCTAGATGTCCCCCAAGGCCTCATACGGTCATCGGTGGGGTCTTCAGAGGTGGCTGGATCTGGAGTGTGTGGTGCTGGGATTGAATCACGGTGCAGTGCTAGGACCAAGGGCACTAGGATTGAGGGTGTGAGTGCTGCCTGCCCTGGGTAGTCTGGGTAAAGGTGAAGGGGACGGAAAGAGCTGTGGTCACCCTTGTTGCTCTGCTGCCTTCTGCCCACCATGAACTGTTTCTCCTCTGCAATGCCAGCCTGCCACACTGCCCTGCCTTGGAGCCAGCAGAACATGGACTGAAACCTCTACAAACTGTGTGTTAAATAAGTCTTTCCACCCTTGACTTTAGGTATTGGATATCTTATCTGACCAATGAGAAAAGTAACTAAGACAGAAGGGAAACATTAACTGAATGTCTTGGCATGAGACACCTGGGTGAGATATGGGAGTCCCAGAACGGGGGTAACAGGCCCAGAGTGGGGTGCACACTTCCATGCCTGTGGGGTCACCTCCTGCTGGGCACTGCTTGGGCTTAGCATTAGCTACGGTCCTCAATGGCCATGTCCAGTTCTTCACACTCCCACCAAAAAACAACTTCCATACTGGCCCCGGGGAATCCAGGAGGAACACACCTACCCTGGGAATGTGGCATTGGGCCTCAGAACAAGTCCTTGCTCGGAGGCTGGACCTCAGCCAGGGCATCAGGGGTGTGGAGGCTCCAGGGAAGGAGGGAGAGTGGCTCCTGCCACTTCTGCCCACCATGACTCAGCCTGTGTCCCTGCTTTGGTGCTAGGGTATGTAGGGTCCCCTTAAATGCCTCCCACCTCTCACTCACCCCCATTGCAGTTTCTGTTACCTGCGAGCGGGTGGTATTGATGAACGCCGTTGGAGTGGCACTGCCGGAGGCCTGGCACAGGGTCTACCAGGCTCAGTGAGTACAACTGGCCTCTCTCCAGTCGGAGGGCACAATCTCAGGCTCTGGAAACCATACCAGGCTGTGGGGAAACCGAGCGCTCCACAGACAGGGTGCAGATGGTCCCCTTGAGCCCTCACACAGGGCACACAAGGAGGAAAGAGGAGGGAGGCAGCCTGCACCCAGCTCCAGGCTGAGGTGGCCTGCACTTTCCTGCACCCAGCTCCCCTGGCAAGGGCTCTCCGCCCAAGACCATAACCCCTGGCCAGCGCCAGCCTGTGGCACTCAGAGCACCGGACAGTGAAGTCAAGGCCAGCTCCATGTACCCTGCACCTCACCGGACCCTGGAGATGCCAAGGCCCACACCTCCACCACCCAGCTACTATGAAATGCACAGAATTTCTACTCCTGGATTCCCGATGCCATTATTTAAATCGTCTCTGATTTATCACTAACCCAATATGCATTGTCATTTGTAAGTAATTACAGAAAATATTGTAATCTAAGTGTTATTACATTGGGAACGCAACTCCAAATAAACACGGCCTCTGCCTTCCGTCGACGTGTAATGTGAATCGATACCTACTGATTTTTTGAATGTGAACATGTTGAGCGGTCTCCAGTGCCTGTTCCTGCAATGAGGCCATAAATCGTCCTTCGTTAGAGAACCAGGGCCTCAGGGCAGCCGGTCTCTGCCCCTGGGCAGGGGCATCCTTCCTGCAATGCTCAGCTCATCCTCTGAGGCTGACGGGGTCAGCAAGGGACACACCCCTGCTTCAGAGCACAGAGCTGGCTCCCTCCCGGGAGCCTCCAGCCAGCCTTCCATTTCTGTAAGCCTATCCCATGCCGACCAGCATGCGGGCACCAGGAGAGATGCCTGCGGGTAAGCCACGGTCACGCACCACCCAGACAGTGCCTGGGCTCCTGCCTGCAGAGTCCCGTGCAGGGCCTAACTCATGCAGCTGGCTTGAGTTGTGGGCCGTGCCCTGCTTCCCACTGGCTGGGACCCTGGGACAGACTGACCTCTCTGAGCCTGGCAGTGTCCCTCACAGAACAGGACACAGAGAGGTATTATCCACCCCTGCTTCACCCTGACCCCGGTCAAGATAATCCCAGGGTCTGTGGATGAGACATGTACCGGTGACCAAGGGCTGAGCAGGGATGCTGCACCAGCATTGCCATGGAAGGCCAGGGGTCAGGTAGGATAAAGGAGTCCCTGGGGGCTCAGTGGAGCAGGAAGGAGCTGGCAGAGAAGGTGCCCCCTTCCTGGAAAAGGGAGGGGCACAGGAACCCTTTACTATCAGCAACAAACAGCACAATAAATCCACCGCCATGAGGCAGAGTGCTGGGGAGGCGGGGGACAGGCTGAAATGTGGCACACAGGATAGCTGGCTGTGTGAGAAGTTAGAAGGACAGGGGCGCAGGAAGGAGCTGTGGGGTCGGGGGAGAAGCTGCAGGAGGGATGGGAAGAGCCATGGAGGAAATGCTGCAGGGAGAGAGGAGCCAGACAGAACTGGGAGCACAAGGGACAACTGGGAGCACAGGGGACAATCTCAGACGAGTGAGAAAGTGAGGTGGAGGAATGGAAGCGACAACCCCAATGCAACCGAGAGGGCCCCGGTGCAGAAAGACAGATGCCAACTCAGTAACAAGTGACAGCTCGACATGAAGTTAGAGACGCTCAGGCTGATGGTACTTAGGGTGTTTAAAAGATAGCAGAGATGAGCGGGGGAGAATACACTTTCAAATGCAGAAGAAACTACAGAGTACAAAACAGGCTGCTAAAAATAAGAGCAGAGCTTTATTTAAAAAATGATTCGAAAGCTAGCACATGGAAAATGCAGTGCCAGGAGCAGAAGCGGTGACGCACACCTGTAACCTTAGCACTCTGGGAAGCTGAGGCAGGGGGATGCAGTGTTCAAGCATGGGCTACCTAATGACTTAGTGAGACACATTTAAAAGGGGCGGGGGGGTGGGGGTTGCAGTTTATTGCAAAGGTCCTGTGTTCAATCCCCGGTGTTGGGAATATATGAAATAATAGATGTGTTCAAAGGAAAACGTGGTAGGTGGAACACAGTTAAAGAGAGAGTTAGTGAAGTGGAGAAAATGTAGAGGAGGTCAATTAGAACTCTGCACATAGACAGAATGATTCATGTGGAGATATAGATGCGACATGTGTGCACACAGTGCACATACATGCACGCGCTGCGATTCATCAAGGTCACACGCATTTTCCATGTTGCACTGCATGTTGCATTTTGCATGTCTGCACTGAGGAGTACCCTGTAACTGAAGCCAGTCTCTGTCTAGACTGGGGATGACCTCCTGAGGGAACCTGCATGAGCCCACTAGCTGTCAGAAAGTACTACCGACCAAACCCACTAGAAATTAAAATCTGTACCGATGATCTGACTCCTAATCATTCACACACGTGCAGGTGTGTGGCTCAGAATCACGGGGAGCTGGTCAGTTTTCTTTGCTGTCCTTCCTCTCTTTCATAGTGGGTTTGTTTTTCACCAACTCCTATAGCAGGGCTGCAGCCCTATGGGGTCCCCACCTGGTGTGGACATCTGCAGTGGACGCCATCGGCCAGCACCCTCCTTCTTGGGGGTGGAGGGACATGGGGCCCTCTTCCCAGGGCTTCGAATCTTAGGTCAGCAGAGGTGTGTGTGTCCGCAGACGGGAAGGATGGCTCCGAAGATTCCAGGTGCAGCTAATAATTCCCGAAGAAGAAAAGAAAGGAGCACTACGCTGCTATTTGAACATTTTCAGAATTAGAGAAAAGCAGCAATCTTCAGTATAACCATGAAGCGGATTTACAATGATAATTCTGCTTTAGATACACGCTAGAGAAGCGATACCACAGCAAAAGGAAAAGCATAGAAGCTTCCAGAGAGAAAACACAGATGTCACCAAGGATCACGGATCAGGCAGGGGGAGACTTACCCACTTGGAGGAGAACAGAAGAAGGGGACAGTGTCTCTAAAAGGCTGCAGGAAAATAATTACTGACTCACAGCTTCCATCGGCATAAATGGCTGCCCAAGAAAAAAGTACCTGAGGACTGAGGGGCACTTACACACACCCCAGGGCGAACCCCTCAGGAGAGACGCCCGGAGCGGCTCAGGGAAGCCCAGAAATGAGACCGCTTAGGTACTGGATGCATGGGCTGAGGCATTTAACTAAGCTTTGTCTTGCAAAATGACGCCAGCAGACTTGGGGGTTTTGAAGACAAAGTGAACTGCAGACGTCAGCAACAGAAAGGGCGGCGGCAGAGAGGTCCATCCGTGCTGAGGTCCCGGTGCTCTGCAGCGAAAGAGAACCCGGAACTCCAGACATTGAGTCCCCGCTCAGGGATTCTCCCCGCCAGTGCCAGCGGGAGGCTTATGAGCCCTTTCCCTGCTGCCTTTTCAGTGGAAATTCTTTATGGGGAAATTGGGGGGATCTAAACTCAGAGGTGAAAACAAAACAACACACAGAGGGGGTCAGGCTGGGTTCCCAGCACTCTGGGGGGGAGTCTGAGTCACACCCTAACATGCCGAAAAGCCCCCACTGTCGAGGGAGGAGGCCTCACCCCAGAAGCGGCTGGTCCCCAGGCAGCCATCGCAGCCCGTGCCGCCCGGGTCCTCTGCCCGCCTGGACACAGAGGCTGTCGCTCCCTCTCCTGCTATCCTGGCTGACAGTGAGCGCCCGTGTCCACCTCACTGGCGGAGGCAGAAGTGTGCCTTGAGCGTTATTGAAAGTGTTAGCCTGGCTTAGCTCTGGCTGCTGTAATGAATTCCCACGGACTGGGCGGTCTACGGTGAACAAAACCTCCCCAGGTCTGGAGGCTGAAGTCTGAGGAAAGGCACTGGCGGGTTAGGGGTCTCCTGCCAGCCTCCCGGGGCTGCAGACGGCCAGCATCTTTGTGTCCTCTCATGGTAGAAAAGAGAGTTGATGCACAGGAGTGGTAGCACAACCAGTAATGCCAGCACTCTAGGAGGGTGAGGCAGGAGGGTCACTAGTTCAAGCCTAGCCTGAATGACTTAGTGACCTAGTGACACAATTCCAAAGTCAAAATTGAAAAAGAAAAAAAAAAAACCTTAAAATGTTAAGGTTATAGCTCAGTGCAAAGAGCTTGGAATCAATTCCCAGTGCCATGAAAAAAGAAAAGAAAGAAAAGAAGAGGATGAGGAGGGAAGGAAGGCAAAAAGGAAGGAAGGAAGGAAAAGAAAGAAAGGAAGGAAAATATGAGAGAGAGACACACACAGAGAGAGAGACAGGGAGAGAGAAAGTCAGCTCACTGGCCCCTCTTATAAAGGGTTAATCCCACTTGTGACCTCTGACCTCATGACCTATTACCTCTCAAAGACCCCCTCACTGTCAGGACATTGGGGCTGGCCTTCGCATGAGTTCTAGAGGTCAAAAGTGCTCTGCCTGTTGCCATCTGCATGTTTTTAAAACAGTGCTCCATTCTGTGGGTTGTTTCCGTGCCAGGAGGCACCCAGGACATCCCGGAAGAGCATGGAACCAGCTGCACTGCTGCCTGGAAGCCACCAGCTCGCCATGGTCGTGGAGAGCTGGGCACTCGGAGGTCGTACTTTCAGGTTCCAATACTCACACAGGGGCTCCTGCTGTGTAGAGACAACTTTCGGGGTTTTACATGCACCCTCAGAAGCTGCTTAAGAGTTTGGGACAGGTGTGTAAGGCACTGGAAACATTTCCCTCCCCAGGGATTTAGCTCAGAGGCACAAGAGCCTGCCTGGCAAGCAAGAGGTCATGAGTCCTACCCTCAGTACCAAAAAAGAAAAAAAATTCTCTTTTCAAATAGCATGAAACAGATGCCTGGGCACGAGAGGGACCAGCGGGCCTAACCGGACTATGCTCGGCGAACTCCAAGCAGCGAGCAGGGCCCAGAATCCACCCCTGGGCCCTGACTGCACATGCCCCTACAGAATTCCAGCTCATAGGGCAAACTCGGAACTCCGCTCCCAGAGGAGCCTTGGACTACGGTGGACTATCTGTGCTAGCTTGAAGGGAAATTAAGTGACTGCCTCACCGAAACAGAAGATCTCAGCTGGCTCCAGTCAGTGTGGTGAGTATGCCCCTAAAACAGAGGTGTACGGTGGGTAACTAGGGTTAATAGTAAAGTTACATCCAACTAAATATAAGACCTGATGAGTCTGACAAGAGTGAGGGTGACCCCTTCCTACACACAGAAAACATCAGGCAGAGTGAGGAGTGTGCCGAGAAGGACTTCCCCAACTCAAAGAAAATCAAAAGGGCTTATGAGACACACAGGCACACAGTAGGGACACACTAGGGCCTCAGCCGACACTATAGACAGGGAGATTTGATGACCTGGAATAACCTGAAGATAAAGTACTAGCAGGAACTAAAAGCTGACCTACATCAATACTACTAGGCTTGTCAGCCCAGGAAGACTACAGGACTCACCCAACAGGCCCTTCCTGCAGCAGGAAGTCAGGTGACTGGCCCACCTATTCATTGTGGGACCCAGCAACTGGACAAACCTCAACCTTACAGTAGAACACCAAGATACACACTACCAACGGTTGACACTAGTGGGACTGAAGGACCAAACACTAACTCAAAAGGGGAAAGTGGCAAAACGAAAAACCAAAATGCAATCTCAAACATCTAGTCCACCAGAAGCAAATACAGGAGATATTGAAATAGAGGACTCCAAAAGTAACACACTGGAAATCTCTGAAAAGATAGCAAATGAAATAAAAAAACAACTCCGTGAGGCCATAGAGGAAATCAAATTAGAAGTACTCTCCCATGTGAAGATAGAAGTAATAACCTTAGTAAAGGAGTTGCTGAGCACAGCTAAAGAAGAAATAGAGAAAAAAGTATAGGAGCATGGGAAACTGATTGAAACCTTGAATGAACAATATAGAAAACAAGCAGAATTCATGAAGCAAACTGAACGAGACATCCAAGGAACAAAAAATTCTATTCAAAGCATGCAAAACCGTTTAAATGATGCTGAGGATTTCAGACCTTGAGGACAGGTTCACAATTAGTGATCATGAAAGGATAGAACTTTTTAAAATAATAAAGCAGCATGAAATTACAATCCAGAATCTGCAAAATGATGCCAAGAGCAACAATATAAGATTAATAGGAATTAGTGAAGACACTGGAGTAGATACAAACAACATAACTAAAGTATTCACAGAAATAATAAGAGAAAATTTCCCAAACATGGGGAAAAATCTGATATGCACATAAGTGAGGCATATAGAACACCAAACAGTCACAACCAACATAAATCTACACCCAGACACATAATAATTAAGATCTCAGACATACAACATAAAAACAGAATACTAAAAGCTGTTAGAGAAAAGACACAAGTCACCTATCGAGGAAAGCCCATTAGAATCACAGTAGACTTTTCAGCACAAATCCTCAAGTCAAGACATGCTTGCAGTGAGATATTTCAAGCCCTGAAAGAAAACATCTTTCAGCCCAGACTGATGTACCCAGCAAAACTTGCATTCAAATTTAACGGAGAAACACGATACTTCCATGACAAAGAACAACTGAAGAAATTCACATCCACCAAACCAACCCTAGAAAGAGTATTGAAAGACATACTAGACAGAGATAAAAATGACCACAACCCCCAGAACAACAGAAAGAAACCACCAGGTAGGACAAGCACTTAAATAAGGGAGAAAAGCAAAAAGCAAACAATTGGAACATAACATGGCAAAGTTGAACCCATACATATCAGTGATATCCATAAATGTAAATGGCCTCAATTCAACTATCAAAAGAAATAGGCTGACAGAATGGCTCAAAAAACATGATCCCACAACATGCTGTATACAAGAAACACATCTGACCCAAAAGGAAACTCATAGATTAAAAGTCAAAGGATGGAAAACAGTATTCCATACAATAGGAACCCAGAAAAAAGCAGGGGTAACTATTCTATTTGCAGACAATGTGAACTTCAAACCTAAAATGATTAAAAGAGACAAGATCACTACATACTCATACATGGAAAATGTCAAGAGGAAGAACTGACAAGTATAAATATACATGCACCAAACACAGGAGCACCCAACTATATAAGACAGATACTAATGGACATGAAAAACCAAATATAAAAGAACACAATTATTACAGGGGATCTTAACAGCCCATTGTCACAAAGAGATAGATCAACTAGACAAAAAGTCAGCAAAGAAATAATAGAACTGAATCATTCCTGCAAGCAATTGGACTTAGTAGATGTTTACAGAGTGTTCCACCCAACCACGTCAGAATATACATTCTTCTCAGCTGCGCACAGGACAATTCTCCAAAATAGACCATATATTATCTCATAAAAAATTCTTAAGTTAATGCAAAGGTATTGAAATTATCCCATGCATAATATCTGACCATAGCGCAACTGAAATTGGAAATTAATGGCAAAAGAAATTGCAATACCTGCATAAATACATGGAAATTAAATAACAACCTTTTGAACAACCAGTGGGTTACAGATGAAATTAAAGAAGAAATAAAGCAATACCTACAGTTCAATGAAAATGCATACACAACATACTGTAATCTGTGGGATGCAATGAAAGTGGTCTTAAGAGGGAAATATATAGCAATAAATTGTCCTATCAAGAAAGAATGAGCACAAATAAACAACCTAATGCTTCATCTCAAGCTTCTAGAAAAAGAAGAGCAAGTTAAACCCAAAGTTCATAGAAGAGAGGGAACAGTAAAGATTAGAGCAGAAATCAATGCAATTGAAACAAACAAACCCCCCCAAAGAATTAATGAATCAAAAAGCTGGTTTTTTGAGAGAATAAACAAAATTCACAAACCTCTAGCTAACCTGACAAAGAAAAAGAAAGAAAAAACCCAAATTCACATAATAAGGACTAAAAAGGGGGAAATTACTACAGATCCCATTCAAAAGATCATGAATACCTACTTTGAAAATCTCTACTCACATAGAGAGGAAAACACAGAGGAAATGGACAGCTTTCTAGAAACATATGAACTACCAAAGCTCAACCAAGGAGATATAGCAATTTTGAATAACCCAATATAGTTATTGAAATTGAAAACATAATTTTTAAAAAAAGAAAAGCCCAGGTCCTGGTGGAGTCACAGCTGAATTCTACAAGAAATTTAGAGAAGACTTGATGCCAATACTCCTTAAACTCTTCAATGAAATTCAAAAGAAAGCAATCCTCCTTAAATCATTCCTGGAGGCAAGTATTACTCTCATACCAAAACCAGAGAAAGACCCAACCAAAAAGGAGAATTATAGGCCAATCTCACTAATGAACATTGAGCAAAAATTCTCAATAAAATACTGGCAAATAGAATGCAGCAAATCATCAAGAAGATTATACATCATGACCAATTGGGGTTCATTCCAGGAATGCAGGGATGGTTTAACATATGCAAGTCAATAAATGTGATACACCACATCAACAGAGCCAAAAATAAAAACCACATGGTCATCTCAATACATGCAGAAAAAGCTTTTGATAAAGTCCAACACATGCTCATGATAAAAACCCTTTAGAAACTCAGAATAAATAGTGTCTATCTCAACCTTATAAAGGCCATCTATGATGAACCAACAGCCAATATTATACTAAATGGACAAAAACTGAAAGCTTTCACTTTAAAAATCAGGAACAAGACAAGGATGTTCACTGTCACCACTCTTTTTCAATATAGTTCTGGAAACACCAGCCAGGGCAATCAGACAAGAGAGAGAAATAAAAGGAATAAATAGGAAAGAAAGACATTAAATTATCACTATTTGCAGATGACATGATGCTCTATATAGAAGACCCAAAAAACTCCATTAAAAGACTGCTAGAGGTATAAAACAAATTCAGCAGTGTAGCTGGCTCCAAAGTCAACACTCAAAAATCAATAGCATTCCTGTACACAAACAAGAAACTCACCAAGAAAGAAATAATGGAAATATCACCTTTCACAAAATGAACTACTTAGGAATCAACCTAACTAAGAATGTAAAAGACCTATATGCTGAAAATTATACTATGCTAAAAAAGGAGATTGAAGAGGATATTAGAAAATGGAAGGATACTCCTTGCTCTTGGCTAGGAAGAACCAACATTGTGAAAATGGCCATACTCCCAAAACTGTTATACAGATTTAACGTGATCCCCATCAAAATACCATTGACATATCTCACAGATCTAGAGAAAACACTCCTAAAATTCATTTGGAAACAGAAGAAACCTAGAATAGCAAAGGCAATTCTGGGCAATAAAGACAAGGCAGGAAGCATCTCAATTCCTGACCTGAAACTGTACTACAAAGCCACAGTGATAAAATCAGCATGGTATTGGCAAAGAAATAGACCTGAGGACCAGTGGAACAGATTAGAAGACACAAGTATAAGTACAAAGACACTCAGCCACCTGATATTTGACAAAGGGGCTAAACATGTTCACTGGAAGAAGGATAGCCTCTTTAATAAATGGTGCTGGAAAAATTGGCTCTCCACATGCAGAAGACTGAAACTAGAACCATGCCTATCACCATGCACAAAACTAAAGTCTAAATGGGTCAAAGACCTAAACATTAGAACAGAAACACTAAATCTACAGGAAATAAGGTAGCTGAATTCTTGGAGACATAGGGGTAGGCAGAGAATTCATGAACAAAACACAAACTGCACAGGAAATGCTTCAGAGAATCAACAACTGGGATCTCATATTATTGAAAAGTTTCTGCACTTCAAAAGAAATCACCAACAGAGTGAAAAGAAAACCTACGGAATGGGAAAGAATTTTAGCCAGCAACCCCTCAGACAAAGGACTTATATCAAGAACATATAAAGAATTGAAAAACATCAAGCCTCTCAAATTCAAAGACCCTCTCCAAAAATGGGCATCTGAGATGAACACACAGTTCTCAGATGAAGATATACAAATTGCAAATAAATACATGAAGAAATGTTTACCATCCCTGGTCATTCGAGAAATGCAAATTAAAACAACACTGAGATTTCATCTCACTCCAGAAAGAATAGCTACTGTCAAGAAATCAACTGATAACAAATGTTGGTGATGCTGCAGGGAAAAAGGAACATTGCTCCACTGTTGGTGGGAGAGTAGACTGGTACAACCACTATGGAAATAAGTATGGAGAATTCTCAGAAGTCTAGGACTGGAAGTTCCATTCAACCCAGCTATTCCCCTCCTGGGTATTTTCCCAGAAAAACTGAAAAGGTCATATCACAGTGATATATGTGCACCCATGTTCATAGCAGCACAATTTGTAATAGCTAAATCTTGGAAACAACCAAGATGCCCATCAACCGCAGAGTGGATGAAAAAGATGTGGTATTTTTATACAATGGAATATTATCAGTGATGAAGAAGGATGATCTTGAGGCCTTTATGGAGACAACGTGAGACTATCCTCATTAGTGAAATAAATAAGAATCATATTTATAAATATCACATCTAGTGTAAAAAGTGTAAAAAGTAATAAGAAATGTAAGAGTAATAAAACCCAAAATGTGTAATTGCTACTGTAAAAAAGAGAGGAAAAGAAAGTGCTCTAAGGGATATAATTGCATGTATGTTTAAGTGTGTAAGATGAATGACCATATTACTGTTTTTGTTAGATCATGGAGCAGAACTGTTAATAGTCTCATTGTTTGAATGTGTACTTTGTATGTTTTAATTTTGTAAGTTGAACAACTCTTTCCAAGATGACAGTATGTAATTTATCAAGTAATGATTTCTTAGTGTGTTTTTTTTTGTTCTTTTCTTTTTCTCCTTGGAATTTTGTATTGTTGCTACCCTTTTTTCTGTTTTATTTTGTTTTTCTCTTTAAATAAAATTTTTTAAAAAAAGAAACAGATGCCTGTACTAAAGTACTTGGATTTCACACCCCCCAAAAACACAGTTAAACACTGAATAATTCAAAGATAAAGAAAAAAACTACTAAAATAAAATAATTATAACAAATGGCTATAAACCAACAGTGAAAAACTAAATAAGTGTAGACAGCCTTTCTAATGCAGGAGAAAGCAAGAAGAAAAAGAGAAATAGAAAGGATGACAAAAAACATAGAGTAATTTGAATGTGCATCTAACCATGTAAATAATCACAAGAAACACGAGAGGAGTAAAATCATGGTAAAGCCCTCCCCATGATATTAGAGTTTTAAATACAATTAATTCCTGACTAGAAGAAACATAGGAAGACAATCACACAGAAAAGTTAAAAGCAAACAGCTTTAAAATTACATATAAGAAAAATGCTGCATAAATAAAGAGTATTAAAAGAGACACAAAGGAAATATTATTTTAGGACAAAAATCTATAACAAAGATTAAAAATGAACATTGCATAAGAAATAAACAAAAATTATAAAAACTATAAACTTAGAGAATTTTCCAAGTCTACAATTATGGCGAGATGTTTTTAAAAATCAGTAAGAAATGAATATATCTAACAAAAGCTAGTAAACATTTGAAACACAGATGGAGTGGTAAAGACACTGAGATACTCCAATCAACTGCAGAGGGGAGAAAAGAGCACCACAAACTCACACTGACCTTGAAACTCACCGTGAGACTTCAGAGTCAAGGTAAGGTGGCTTTGGCAGAGGACAGATGCCTGAGCCAGCAGCAGAGAGAGACAGAAATGGATGGGGAAAACACAGATGATGGTCTCGGATAGAGGTACAAAGACAGTTTAATGGGGAAAAGATAGTGTTTTCAACAACTGGCAATCTATATGCCGAAGAACAGACAGTGAGAAAAGCAGACAGAGACAGACAGAGCAAGAGGAAGACCTTGACCCATACTTTATACCTTTTACCAAAAAAAGAACTAAAAATTTAAATTTAAAACATAGAGTCCCAGGCCCAGAGCATGCGCGGATTGAAGCCCAGGACACAGGGAAGCCTTGGAACATCACTCTCCCAGGTGGTAAGACCACGCCCCACATCTGAAATCACAGGAAGTCAGACAGGAGTCCCACGAGCCTAACTGGCCCATGCCCAGTGAACTCCAAACAGCTAGTTGTTGCCTGCTCCTGCTCCAGGAGCCAAAAGTAGGTCAGGTGATTGTCAGCACACAGGGGAAGCCTTGAAACATTGCTCAAAACCCAGAAATATAGGAAAATGACAAAACAAAAGAGCAAAATGCAATCTCAAACTTCCAGCCCAACCCAAGCAAGCTTAGGAGACATGTACACAGAAGAAAATATAAGCCATACACCTGAAATGCCTGAAATGAAATCAACTGAAATACAGAAACAACTCCAGGAAGCTATAAAAGAACTCAAATCAGAAATAGTCTCCAGGTAAAAGAAGAATTAATAAATGTAATGAAAGAAATGCTGAACACATCTAAAGAAGACATAGTTTAAAAATTAGAGGAACAATGCAAAAAGATAGAAACTCTGAATGAAGAATATAAGAAACAAACAGAATGCATGAAGCAGATTCAAAAAGATATACAGTAAATCAAAAATTTCATCAAAAGTTGGCAAAACCACCTCAATGAAAGTGAAGATAGAATTTCAGACCTCAAAGACAAGATTAGCTAGTGGACAGGAAAGGAAAGATTTTTAAAAACAACAAAGAACTAAAAAAAACACCAAGGAACCCAATAAATAACAATTCAACAACTGCAAGATGATGCAAATAGATACAACATAAGATTGATAAGTATAAATGAAAAGAAAGGTGACAACACAAACAATATCAAGAGGCTATTTACAGAAGTAATAGCTAAAAATTTCCCAAACATGAGAATAGAAACTGACATACAGGTCCGTGAAGTACATAGAACTCCAAATAACCATAACCAAAAGAAAACTACACCCAGACATATGATAATCAACATCCCAGAAATCCAACATAAGAACAGAAGAGTAAAAGCTACTAGAGAGCAGAGACAGATCACCTATAAAGGAAAACCTATCAGAATCACAGCAGACTTCTCAACACAAACAATGAAGTCAACAACATCATGGAGTGAAGTATTCCAGATCCTACAGGAAAATGACTTCCAACCCAGAATGATGGACCCTGCAAAACTGTCCTTCAAAATGGATGGAGAAATAAGATACTTCCATGACAAAGAACAGCTGAAGAACTTCATGACCACCAAACCAGCCCTACAAAGAATACTGAAAGACATTCTAGACAGATATAGGAAAAAACCACTAAGCAAGGCAAACAATTAAACAGAGTGGGAAGGTAAAAATCAACAGCAGAAAGATAACATGTCAAAAGTAAACCAATATATATCAGTTATAATCATTAATGTAAGTGGCCTCAGTTTACCAATTAAAAGAAACAGACTGGCAGAATGGATCAAGAAACAACATCCAACCATATGCTGTATACAGGAAACCCATCTAACCCAAAAGGAAGCTCATAGACTGAAAGCCAAAGGATGGAAAGCAATACTCCATGCAACAGGATCCCCAAAAAAAGCAGGGGTAGCTATTCTGTTTGCAGACAATGTAAACTTCAAATCAAGAATGATCAAAAAGAGATAAAGAAGGCCACTGCATACTAGTTAGGGGAAAACTTCAAGAGGAAGAGATAACACCAAATTTAGGAGCACCCAGCTATACAAAACAAGTATTCACAGAAATGAAAAATCAAATAAGCAATAACACAATTATAACAGGAGACCTTAACATGTCATTGACACAAAGAGAGAGATCAACCAAACAGAAAATCAGCAAACAAATAACATAACTGAATCACATCTCTGAACAAATGGACTTGATAGATGTATACAGAGTGTTCCACCCAACAACATCAGAATATACATGTTTCTCAGCAGTACATGGAACATTCTCTAAAATAGACCATATAATAGCCCACAGAGCATACTTAAGTAAATGCAAAAGAACTGAAATTATCCTATACATTTTATCAGATCATAGCACCATGAAATTAGAAATTAATGATAAAAGAAACTGCAAAAACCCCACAAACACATGGAAATTGAATAATATACTCCTGAGCAATCAGTGGGTCACAGAGGAAATTAAAGAAGAAATTAAACAGTATCTACAAGCAAACAAAAATACAAATACAACTTACTGGAATCTGTGGGATGCAATGAAAGCAGTCCTCAGAGGAAAATTTATTGCAGTGAATTCCCACATCAGGAAAACAGAACAAACACAAATAAACAACCTGATGCTACCACCCAAACATCTAGAAAAAGAAGAAGAAGTCAAACCCAAAGCCAAAAGAAGACAGGAAATTATAAAGGTCAGAGCAGAAATCAATGCAATAGAGACTAAGAAAATAATACAAAGAATCAATGAATCATAAAGTTGGTTCTTTGAAAGAATAAATAAAATTGACAGGCCTCTAGCCAACCTTACTTTTAAAAAAGGAAATAAAAGACTCAAATTCATGCAATAAGGAATGAAAAGTGTGAAATTACTACAGACCCTGTGGAAATACAGAAGATCATCAATACTTATTTTGAAAACCTCTACTCTCATAGGCTTGATAACACAGAAGAAATGGATAGATTCCTAGAAACATATAAATTACCAAAACTGGGTCATGAAGATGTAAAACTGCTGAATAACCCAATTTCAATTAACAAAATTGAAAATGTAATTAAATCCCTATGAACAAAGAAAAGCCCAGGTCCAGATGGATTCACTGCTGAATTCTACAAGAAATTCAAAGATGATTTAATGCCAACAGTCCTCAAACTTGTCAATGAAATTGAAAGGGAAATAATTCTCCCTAACTCATTCCTGGAAGCAAACATTACTCTAATACCAAAACCTGAGAAAGACCCAATCAAAAAAGAGAGCTACATGCCAATCTCCCTAATGAACATAGAGGCAAAAATTCTCTATAAAATTTTGGCAAACAGAATGCAGAAAATCATCAAGAAGATTATACACCATGACCAAGTGGGATTCATTCCAGGAATGCAGGGATGGTTCAACATATACAAATCAATAAATGTAATCCACCATATCAATAGAGCCAAAAATAAGAACTACATGATCATATCTATAGATGCAAAAAAAAAGCTTTTGATAAAGTCCAACACTTATTCATGATAAAAAGCTTACATAAAATTGGATAGATGGTCTTTACCTCAATATGATATAAGCCATCTATGATAACCCAACAGCCAGTATCACATTAAATGGCCGAAAACTGACAGCATTTACCCTAAAATCAGGAACAAGATAAGGATGTCCATTATCACCACTCCTATTCAATATAGTGCTGGAAATACTAGCCAGAGCAATTAGACAAGAGAGAGAGATGAAAGGAGTAAGGTTAGGAAAAGAAGAAGTTAAATTATCATTATTTGCAGATGACATGATACTCCACATAGAAAACCCCCAAAACTCCATTGAAAGACTTCTAGGTATAATAAATAAATTCAGTAATGTAGCTGGATACAAAGTCAACACTCAAAAATCAATAGCATTCCTATACACAAACGACAAAACCACTGAGAGAGAAATAAGAGAAGTCACACCCTTTACAATAGCATCCAACAAAATGAAATACTTAGAAATTAATCTAACAAAAGAAGCAAAAGATCTATTCAGGGAAAATCATAATGCCCTGAAAAAAGAAATTGAAGGGGACCTCAGAAAATGGAAAGACATCCCTTTTTCATGGATAGGAAGAACAAACATTGTGAAAACAGCCATTCTCTCAAAATTGTCATACAGATTTAATGTAATCCCAATCAAAATACCACTAGCATACCTCACAGATCTAGAAAAATCACTCCTAAAATTCATCTGCAACCAGAAAAGACCTAGAATAGCAAAGGCAATTCTAAGCAACAAAGGCAAGGCAGGAGGCATCACAATCCCTGACTTGAAGTTATACTACAAAGCTACTGTAATAAAATCAGCATGGGACTGGAATAAAAACAGACCTAAAGATCAATGGAATAGATTAGAAGATACAACCACAACCACAAACACACTCAATCACCTTATCTTTGATAAAAGGGCCAAACATGTCCACTGGAAAAAAGATAGTCTCTTCAATAAATGGTGCTGGAAAAATTGGCTCTCCATATGCCGAAAACTAAAACTAGACCCATGTCTATCACAATGTACTAAACTAAGTCTAAATAGATAAAAGATCTAAACATTAAAACAGAAACACTAAATTTGTTGGAAGACAAAGTAGATAGAAATCTTGAAGACATTGGGGTAGGCAGAGAATTCATGAACAAGAATCAAACCACACAGAAAATACTTCACAGAATCAATAACTGGGATCACATCCTATTAAAGAGTTTTTGCATGTCAAAACAAATCTCCAGCATAGCCAAAATAAAACCCACAAATTAGGAAAAAATCTTCATGAACGGTCCCTCAGACAAAGGACTTCTGTCTAGAATATATAAAGAATTTTTTAAAATCAGATCCCCAAAAGTCAAAGACCCATTCCAAAAATGGGCATCTGAGAAGAATACACAGTTCTCAGATGAAGAAATATAAATAGCAAATAAATACATGAGAAAATGTTCAGCATCATTGATCATTAGAGAAATGCAAATTAAAACAACACTGAGGTTCCATCTCACTCCAGAAAGAATGGTCAGGATAAAGAAAACTACCAACAACAAATGCTGGAGAGGCTTTAGGGAATAAAGAAGTCTTCTGCACTGTTGGTGGGAGTGTAGACTACTGCAACCACTGTAGAGGTCAGTCTGGAGGTTACTCAAAAAACTGGGATTGGAAGTCCCATTTGACCCAGCTGTCCCACTTCTGGGCATATTCCCAGAAGAACTGAAAACATCATACCACAGTGATATATGTGCACCCATGTTTATAGCAGCATAATTTGTAATAGCCAGATCTTGGAAACAACCTAAATGCCCATCAACTGAGGAATGGATAAAAAAGATGTGGTATTTTTATACAATGGAGTACTACTCTGCTATAAAGAATGATCACATTGAGATATTTATAAGTAAATAGATGCAACTCGAGATCATACTCATAAGTGAAATAAATCAAACTTACATGTGTAAATACCATAGTCTCTGTAGTATAAGAAATGGTAAGAGTACATAAGATACAAAAAACTCAATAATTACAGTGAAAGGATAATAATCTGCTTAAAGGGGAAAAATAATATCTCAGGGAAAATGAGGAAAAAGAAAAAGGAAGGGAAAAGAAAAAATGTCTAAAATTATATAAACACACTTAGGATAACTAAGATGATTGCGTTTCAAACGCTGTAAGTCCTGGCAACAAAATAGTTAACATTCATAGGATTGGAACAATTGTGCATATTATTGTATAGTGATCTGAGGAACTCTTGAAGATCACTATGTAAAATAACAACCCTAATTATGCTCATACCACCTTGTTTTGAAAGCCTATATTGCCAGTGTTCTGGGCTCATTGCTATTGTTGTTTATATGTCTTTTTCATTTCATGTTTTTCTAGAAATTTGTTTTGTTTTGTCTTGGTTTTTTTTCCCTCTAATACACAAAGGATAGGTATATAGGTAGAGATTCATGCATGCATAGAACTTCTAAAAAGTTTATGAGAATCTATAATATAATGCACGATGAAATGAACAGCTACTTTGAAGAAAAAGAGACACTAAGGTACCCAGTACTGATTCCGTAGTGTCATGATGTGAAATCCAGCAATACTATTATTCTTTGTTCTGAGTAATTTTAGTCTGTTGTGTTTTGTTTAATTTCAACATACGTGAAGGTATGGACAGCTATTTTGAAGAGAATGAGAGACATTATGGCAGCCATTGTTGATTTCCTTCTTGTCTGGTCTTGAAGGCCTAAAATGCCTTCCTCATCCTGTTTTGATTAGTTCTACACAATTTTGTTTCCTGTGAATTCATTGTATGTGAAGATATGGACAACTATTTAGAAGAAAACAAGAGACAACATGGTAACAGTGAAGATCTCCGGTTGTCTTGCTTTGAAATCTGTGTCTCTTACATTGTTATCTTATGATCTGTTTTGTTCCGTTTTGTTACCCTCTTTAAAAATGTCTGTCTTTTTACCCTCTTTAAAAATAAAAAAGTAAATAAATAAATTTAAAACATAAATTATCAAATTTCTGGAAGAAATCATAGTGACCTTGAATTAGGCAAAGTAATCTGATGTACGATGCCAACAATTCATAACAGAAAAAAATAAATAAGTGAGAATTTTCAAAAATTAGAAACTTTTTTCCCAGTAAGATGCAATTAGGAAAATGAGGAAAAAAGCCATAAACTAAGAGAAAAGCATCTTAATTCATGTATCTCACAAAAAAAAATGTCTTGACTCTGCGATGTATGTAACACCAGAACTCAGCAATGAAAAACAATGTTAAAAAGTAAAAAAACCTTCCCCCCAAAAGATACACAGAAGGCACATAAGCCTACAAAAGGGACATCAGTCATCAGAGACATGCAAGTAAAGCCACAGAATACAGCACTTCAGACCACTAGGGTTCCTAGACAAAACTTAAATAAACAAAGGGCGAAAGCTGGTAATCCCAGTGGCACAGGAACGGGGCCTGGGGATGCCCCTTGAGCTGCTGGTGGGAACACAAAGGGCCACTGTGGGAAAGGCTCCGCAGGTTTCTAAGAGTGCTACACATACAGTGCTGCCTCAGGTCACCAGAATCCAGGAAAGAAATAAGTTCGTGAACCAAGGCATCACCGTATCCAGCTAACAGCCCAACACGCCCATTCCTTGGTGTCCGACGGAGCTACAACTTCCAGTGACATGGAAATGTGGACTTAAGTACTGATAGCGGTCCCAGACTGAAGCTGCCCACACTGTCTCCGGGGATCAGATGCAGCAAGGCCAGGCGAGGAGATGCACAACGATCCCAGCTACTCCTGCCCGGCACAAGAGAATCACAGGTTCAAAGCCAGCCTGGGCAGCTTAGTGGGACTCTTTCGAAATTAAAATTTTTAAAAGGGCTCAGAGTATAAATCGGTGGTCCAATCTCGATTCAATTTTCAGTTATAAAGATTGAAGAGGAAGAGCAGGAGGAAAAAGAGGGAGAGAAGAAGGGAGAAGGAACCAGAAACAAAGGCAACTTATTTACCGGGATCAAGGAGACAGGAAACCTGCAGTCCACGTTGGGAGCCGTCTACCCACACCGCAAAACAGCACTCAGCTGTAAAAAGTGGGGTCCTGGGGGTCACACCCGTGACTCCAAACACATTACGTGAGGTGAAAGACGCCTGGCGAGGCTGGAGCACCTGCAAGGTCACCCCATTTCTGAGGCATTCTGCAAAAACAAAGACGCTGCAGGAAGATAGATGGACATGGTCCAGGGCCATGGGTAGGGAGAGGAGCGGATCACCATGTGACCACCCAGGGAGCTCGGACGGATGGGGACCTCCGTGTCTTCACTGTGACACTGTCACTGCCTACCCAGTGGTCACGTCCCAGAGTTCCATATAATAAGAGTAAATTGTACTGCAGGTAAATTTTGAAACAAATTTTTAAAAAGGACACATATCCAACTTAGATATCCAAATTGGACAAGCAGAAAATCAGAGTAAGCTTACATTAAGCAATAGGGAGAGAAACACAAAAAGAAAAGATAGCAGCAATCCTTGCATAGCACTGCGGAGCATTACCAAGCAGAGCTTTTCACGGGAATTTCTGTGACTGTTCAACATGAGAAAATCTATTATTGTCACACACAAAAGTCACTGGATATAAAGAAACACGTATAATCACCAAGTAGATACACAAATGGCACTTGATAAAATTCAATATGCATTCAGGATAAAAATGCCCAACAAAGACTAGAGACACTTATTCAGCACCATCAAGACTGTGACCTACAAAACCGCAAGAGTCATTTCATTCCAGAAGGAACCAGCCGGGGACACAGCATCTCACTAATGAAATAAACGCCAGGGGAAGGAGACACAGACATCTCCAGCATTCATAAACTACACTGCACGTATACGATGGCCTCACACAGTTACGGTGATGGGGTGCAGAGCCAGCCGGACTGGCTTTGGGATTGGCCTGAGGGCTTGGTGTGTCGGGGTGGGTCATGAAGGTGTGTCCCCTGGGGTCTGTGCTGGGTCTCTCACCCCACCCACTCCTCTCCTGTGGAGAGGTGCTCTCCTGTCCCCTGGGTCTGTTTCCTAGCTGCCACAAATTAAGCTGGTTTGTTCCACCATGACTTCCACTGTGATGTTTCTGCTTGGAGCCCGCTGACCGTGGACTGAAGCCCCTTAAAATGTGAGCCAAGGCAAAGCGCTCCTCACTTCAGTTGTGGGTGTCAAGTCCTGTGTTCCAGAACCAGGAAGCTGCAGGATTCAGGTAGCACACTGTTCTCTTAGGTAAAGCGAATGACTAGGTGGTTTGTAGGATACACCTAAAGTTGTGTGATCACCCCGGCAACCGATTTTAGAAGACCGTCACCATGACGAGAAGGAAGCCGACCCCCGGGGCAGTCACTCCGCACTTGCCCTGCTGCTCCCCCACCACCGCAGTACCTGGCAGACGTTAATCTGCGGGCCGGCTGACCCTGGACACTCCGTGTAAATGGAACCGTCCCACACCTGCCCTCTGGTGCCTAACTGTTTCACTTAGCATTTTGTCTCCAAGGTCCATCCCAGCTCCCCACAAAATAAAACCTAACCAGAAAATCATCAGCCTTGGAAACTAGAGACCCACAATGCCAGCCCCGTCAGGCTACGCGAGCCTCACCTGCCATCACCACTCTCGTGCTCGGTGGCCCCTCTGTAAGGTCTCATTAGGTCTCATTTTCAGGAAAACAGTACGTGGCATACATCAGTACTTCATCCCTTCTGCTGCCAAAAAGCACGTGCTGTGTATATTGTCTTCATCTCATTGGCCATCATCAGTTGGTGGACATTTGGGTGTTTTCTACAAATAACACTGCTGTGTCCTGCGCCAGCTGTGGAATATATGCAGTTTTTGTTACTCCCAGGACTGTGCCCCAGAGCAGAATTTCTGGATTATGGAAAATTCCACTTCTGTGCTGAGAAATTCCCAAGTTGTTTCTGAAGAAGCTTCTCCATTTTAAACCCTGTTGGAATCCTCCTTTTATGACGCTTCCAGTTCCCCACCTTTTCTCCAACAGCTGCAGTCACCTGTGTAGATACACAGTGACCATCATGCATCTGAACGCATAACTCGGTGTGATTTGATTCACATCCTTCCAGTGACCAGCGACAAGGAACATCTGTGAATGCACTTAGCAGCCTTGGTTACCTCCTTGAGAAAACTACCTGTTAAAAATCTTATCTGTTTCTAATTTTTATTATTAAGTTGTAAGTGCTTTTTATGTATTTTTGGATCTAAATCCTTTATCGGGTAAATGATTTGCCAACTTTTTTTCTCATTCTATGGGTCTTTAGTTTTCTCAATGGGGTCATTTGTAGGACAAAAGTTTTTAATTTTGGTGACTTTTAGTTTATTTTTATATTGCTGCATGTGCTTTCAATGTAATGTCTAAGAAATAATTGCATAATCTATCCAACATTTTAAGAACTTGTATCCATGTTTTTTCCAAGGTTTTTATCAATTTATTTTTATATATGAGCTAATTTTTGTGCATACTACATTTCGAGTTAATTTGTCTTCATGTGTGCATGTGCATACGTGTGTGTGTGTGTGACAGAACTCTAGCTTCTTTCTTTTCATGTTTCAGCATTTGCTGAAGCCCATTCTTCACCCCATTGATCTGTCTGGCAGCCGCATCAGACGCCATTTAACCACAGATATGTGGGTTTATTTCCGGACTTTCACATCCATTCCTCCGACACCGGACTAGCCTTATGTCAACACCCCCATCCTGGTTCTAGGAACCTTGTCGTAACTTTTGAAAGTGGAGAACGTGAGTCTCCCATCTTTAGTGTTCTTCCCACATGTTCTGCTTGGCTGTCCTGGCTCCCTGGGGGTTGCATATAAATTTGAGGATCAGTGAGGCACAGCTTTGGGAGACCCATCTGGGGTGATGTGGAGATTGTGTTGAACATGCAGACCGATTTGGGAGCTGAGCCACGGTAGCAATAGCATTGCTGCATTGAACCCAAGGGTGCAGGTGTCCTTCTGACCACTTGGACCACCTCTCACTATTCAACATCTTCCAAAGCTTTCAGAGCATGTTTTAACTTCTTTTGTCAGTTACTTCTAAGTATTTTTTATCTATTTTATAGAGTTGCTTCCTTAGTTTCATTTTGACTTTGTTCATTGCATGCGTAAACACATAAACCTGATTTAGCCTATTACGGCCTTAGTGAACACTCACGAGGTTAACAGCTTTTTGGTTGAAATCATATGGTTTTTCTGTGTTTATGTTCAAGGCCTCTGTAAACTAAGATCAATTTAATTCTTCATTTTGAAGGAAAAACATATTTATTCCCAAAGCCATGTCCTGAGCGTTATGCCTTGTATCTAGATTCCTTCCAAGGCCTCGTGTGCGTAGATGGGGCTTCCGGGGATTCCAGTTGGTTCCCACTGAGAATGTATTGATATCAAGGAGCCAGGTGCTCCCCTAAACCCCTTTTCTGCACACAGTGATCCATCTCAGAGGAACTCCTCTCCAGAGTGAAGGGAATGTCAGCATCATGCTCTTGAATTCCTAAAACTCTGAGCTAAATGGATCTGTCTTTATAAAGTACCCAGTCACAGGCATTTGGTTATAATAACAGGAAACAAACTACTACATAAATGATGGGCTTTGGTTAATAACAATGTATGGATATCAGTTCATTCACTGTGATAAAAGTGCCAAACTTGTGCAAGACGTTAAGATGGGAAGGGGAGAGAGGAAGTACGTGGGAATTCCTGTGCTTTCTGCTTAACTTTTCCATAAACATAAAATTGTTCTAAAAAACAGAGTCCACTGATTTACAAAACAAAGTGCGCGCAGGAGATGTGAACACGTGGCTGAACGCAGTTGAACGCCATGGTCACTCAAGGAAAGAAGAAAGAGCTGACATCATGAAGATGCCTTTTCCCCACCCAAGGTCCATCTGTACCTTCATCAAATCCCAGCCCAGCGGTGCTTTGTGGGCCCTGAGGAGCTCATGTCTGAAATCCACCTGGAAGAGCAAAGCCTCAGAAATGGCTAAGTAAATACTGTACTACAAACAAAGGGACGGGGTCGTCCCATCAAAGGAAGAAGCAAATCTAGGAGTGCAGTAAGACACAGGGAGAAAAACGGACCAAAGGAGCAGACCCACTTGCTGATTAAGAGCAGATATTAACAGAGCGACATTAATCTTGGTAGAAAGCAGCCTCTCTCTCAGCCTCCCCCTCCCCCCAGAAGAGAGGAAGCTGAGACCACAGGGTCAGAGTCCCTCCCTCCTGCCGGAAAGAAAATGAACCTGCTCCTGAGAAAGATAACACGGCCCCAGGCTTCAAGTCATTTCTACACTTTTTATATGCAGTGCTCAAGACTCAATCAATATCAGCCAAGCATGCAGCAAGGCAGAAACAAAAATCGGCAGAATGAACGAATTATTCCATAAATGCCGCTGGGACGAGCATCCTCATACGAACAGTAAAGCCGAACGTGAGCCCTGGTCTAGGCCTTGCCGAGCAAGGACCTGAGGCTCTCCCAAAAGACTTCACAACAGAGACAGGTTGTTCGCCTGAGTTCAAAGGTGCATCTCGGCGGAGCCTCCAGGGACGGCAGGCTGCGAGGTGTGTGCAGACCGCAGCTCCACAGGACACCGGGCTCCACGCTGGCCGCACGCCAGGCAGCAGCAATGAGGCAGATCACGTCCATCTGGTCCAGGGCAGCCCTACCGTGTTGTCAGCAGCTTGTAGAGGCCTCTTGTGTCTCCAGTTAGGTCACGTTGCCACTCCAGCATCAATACTTCAGATGACTGAGGAAAATCTCCTTTACCAAGGCCCAGGCTGACGCGAATACCCGGCCCTGGGAACACTGCGTCCTACACGGCCCGCATCCTCCATGGAATGGGGAGCAAGGGGCAGGCGCCGCGGCCACACCTGACACACGCAGGTCCTCTCCTCGAGGTACAGGGGCTCCATGCAGAGAGAAACTGCAAATCTTTCCAAAGAACACGTGAGAGGGCCAGGGGTAGAGCGCGTGGCACAAGTGCCAGGGGCAGGCACAGGGCCCTGAGTTTGATTCCCAGTATCAAAAAAAAGAAAAGAAAACAAAAGAACACGTGGGAGAATATGTTTAGGGCCTCAAAACGAGAACCCTTAACACATGCATGCACACAAGACCCTACGAACAGCAGAGTTCTGGTCATCAGAAAGACAGCCCCGATGGGCGTAGGGGTGACGCCTGTAATCCCCGCACTCCGGGAGGCTGAGGCAGGATGATTGCCAGCTTGAGCCCAGCCTGAGCAACTTGGCAAGACCCTGTCTCAAAATGAAAATAACAAGGACCAGGGCAGTAGCTCAGGGGTAGAGTGCGTGCCTGGCCCCTGAGCACCACCCCAGCACACGCGCACAGAACACCACATTCGGGGAAGTCACTGCTGGGGGGACACTGCAACCACACGGCGGACTGCCTGGGACACTCAAAGTCACATGTAAGCAAGTGGCAGAAGAGGAAAGAAGCAGCGCCGTTGTATCAGCCAGAGCTCTCCCGGAGAACACAACGAGCAGGGCAGTTCTGTGATTTACTGGAAGGAAGTGGCTCGCACAGACTGGGGCCCGACAAGTCCGAAACCCACAGGGCGGGCAGGAGGCCGGAGACGCAGGCAGGGTGCCGGCTGCAGTCTGGCAGCAGAGCTGCTTCTTCTCTGGAAAACCGCGTGCTCTGCTCGGGAGGATTCCCACTGATGGAGCGAGGCCCACACTCGGTGGAAGGGACGCTCGCCTGTCCACAGAGCCAAGCGATTAGTTAGAGCCAAATGCCTCCCGAGCAACACCTCCATTAGGGTTTGATTAAATGGCTGCGTACTGGAGCACAGCCAAGCTGACCCACAGAAGGACCTGGCAGGCACTGCCCGGGAAGATGCCCACCACCACTGACAACGGGGAACTGTGTCACCCTCCAAGACAAACGCACGTGGCAGAGGGTGCGCTGTGGGCGGCGTGGAGGCCTCAACTTGCATCCGTGGCCGGCGCCATGCAGATCAGCTCTGCCTGGGGAGCCTCCCGAGCTGCACCCTGCACTGCTTTATCTCTTCCACCCAGAGGCAGCTGGGTGGGACCGTGCACCCCGGCTCTGCCGTCTCTCGGCTGTGTTGGCTGTGTGACCTCCAGAAAGCGGCGTGACCTAACTGCCTTGGCCACAAAATGGGGACGGCGACAGTCCATGCCTCATGAGGACGCTATGTGGATCATGACGTGTGAGCGGCACCTGTATGGACAATCCAGAGACCCTGCCCTGCACACAGCTCTCCACACAGATCATGGATGCACGGGTGGTGTGGGCATGGCCACTGTGTCCGCATGGCTTGGTACTTGCCAGGGCAGGGATGGAGGTGCAAGACCCGGGACGCAGCAGTCACAAGGACCCATCTCTTCTGAAGGATTGTGACAGAATATGCAGGTTCCATTCATGTGGCACTTGCAGGGCAGATAAAAGGCTGGGGACATTTGTGCCACAAAACAACAAACAGCGTACAAAGGACCCAGGGGAGGGGTCCTTTCTGCAAACAGAGGGTGAGGAGGAAGGAGCACGGGGGACATAAAAGACTTCAAACACCACTGGGACTTGTATTCTTCTAAAAACAAATGAACACGAGTCTCTGAAGCCAGTATAGCAAAATGCTGCAATTCCTTGCATGTGGCTGGCGGGTATGAGTGATTGGTAGATTTTCCTGTCCTTTTCCAGGAGCCAGCCACCTTCTCCTGCAAGGGATTTTTGGCAACTTTGCAGCTAATGGGCACAACTGAGTGCTAATAAAACTTTATTGTCAAAGGCAGGCTGCCAGCTAGATTGGGCCCTAGGGCTGTGGTTTGCCAGCCCCGGCTCTACAGGACTGAAATATTTCAGCAACGTTTTAGCTCCTCTGCCAGTTCTCTCTCTGCAGGGAGATTTACAGTGAAAAATGCAGCTGGCCACTGTGTCCTTGGACGTCATCCAGAGTGGACAGGCATGAAGCAGGAGGACGCGAGGACGCCAGGATGGACGGCCCACTCCTGGCTCAGCCTCCACCTTGCCAGATCAGACCCCTTCTCCACACCTCCCGGCCAAGGTGCTGCCTATGCTGACTGAAGTGGCCCTGGCAGTGGTGGCTCTGGCAGCAGAGCCCCCAAAGTCCCTCCCCTTAGTCCTGTGAAAACGTCCTTCATCCCAGCAAAGTTAGGAAAGTCTAAGAAACAGAGACTCACGGCTTCTGGGTGGAGTGGGGCCCACGTTTGCCCATGGGTGCAGACCCGGGATTGCCCAAATCCCATTGCATTGCCCACGTCCAGGCAGAGAAGGCCGAGCCTGCCGGGGGCCCCTCATCCAGCCTCCAGCCGCCTCAATGAATCATGGGACAGAGCCCAGCTGCAGGGGCAAACTCCGCTGCACCGGCCACTCGTCCCCACTGGGAATGCTTCCAGGGCACAGGCAGGAAGTCCCCAGGTTCCCAGCAAACGCTGCCACCCCTGTGTTTTCCAGCAGGGCACACAGGATCCTTGGAAAGACACCTTCGGTCACAGCTGGGTCATCTCTGGGTCCTAGCTCAGGAGTCCTGCACAGCTCATGTCTAACAGGGGCTCCTGGAGGCCTGTGGCTGATGGGCCGAGGACCCCTAGGAAGCCTAGGCCTGCTGCCTCCACCAGGGCCCAGGATACCCCTATGGTGGGCATCTCCCAGCTGCCCTGGGGCACGAGCCCAGCAGCACCCCAGCCCTGGCACTGAGGGGTTCACCCTGCCCGCCCCAGGGGCCTTCCACCAAAAAGGCCTGGAACATCGGAGGAAGCTGTGGGATGGGACCTCGGCCCAGGCTCGGGGTACAGCTGCCCGGTCTGAGACGCTTCCTGGAACATCGAGCTGAGATGCAGGAGGAGGCCGCATCTCGGTGGCAGCCACACAGCTGTGCGCGACAGGCATTCGGGCGAGGCTCTGAGCAGGGCGAATCTTAATACAGGCGAGATTTATCAGCCTGTCACGCACCAAGTGTACTTACAATAAAACTTGACATCGCCAGAGTTTCTGGAACAAATATTTATTTGTTTTGTGCACTGGCTTTGGGGCTCATCCATCTCTGAGTGGCACCGTGCACAGGGACAAGTGCCAGCCCTGTGCACGTGGCTGGCAGAAGGGAGGCTGTCCCTGCCAGGCTCAGAGCCCGGGGGACACAGGCCAGCACTCCCCACCCAACTCCTAGGCAGCCACCGTGGCTGAGGGAGAGCCCAGGGTGGTCACCTGGGTCAGGACTCTGCCCAGGCGACAGTTGCCTCTGAGTCTGGCCCTGCGGGTGCCCCCGCTCATGATGTGGTCATCTGAGGAGACTTCAATGAGAAACCAAGTGATCGTGAAGGGGTCCAGCACCTCATCAGGGCAAAGGGTCACAGAACATTGTCCAAGAAGTGCCAGAGTCACTATGCCTGCATACCACATGGTCACATCTGTCCTGACGGCAGAAGGCCCCAAGGAGGGTCTCAGAGTGCACAGGACAGGAGGGAGATGGAGAGAGGGAAGTGGGGCACTAACGCCTGAGGACCTGACCTCTCCCTGTGAGCCCCCCCATACTGGGAAGCATTCTAGACCTGGTCTAGAGAGAACACTTGGGTCCAGGGGTGACATAGCTGGCCACAATCATGTAGACAATCACCCTATCTCCACCTCGTCCCCAAGGACATGACCCCCGATTTTAGTGAATCCTGCCGCAACCTGCACTGGGGATGTCAACAGACATGGGCCCCTGGCCCCAGCCTCCTGGGACCACTGGAGCACCCCTACCACACTCGGAACTGTGCAGGACCCCCCCACCTCCCTCCAAATCGCCCACTCTTTCCTGTCTTCCTGCATTGTCTGCGGCTGCCTGCACCCCCTCGGCCTCCTCACCCCAGTGCAACAGATGCCGGTGTTGGCCACCAGGCTTCTGGGGAGTGCACTGACCCACAGCCTGGCCTGCACTGGCCCAGGCCCAGGAGGGCAGGCAGCATCGCCAGGGCTGTGACGGACAGGTGAGCACTGGCCCCTTCGGGGGACCACGGGAACCAGACCACTAGGGATAAATCTCTGTGTTTCAAAGAAAAGCCAAACAGAAATGCAAAGTCTTAGAGAGATGCTCTCAGATTTTAGAAATGGGTTTGAGATTTTGTTACAGACACTCAGCAAGTCTCACCAGATCTGCCTACAGGAGGAGAACCAGCAGGGTGGCCTCCTCCTGCGAAGGGTGACAGGGTGCTGTGCAGAGTGGGGTGGTGGCCGGACCTGAAGGTGTCACCTCTCTGAAGGATGCTTGGCCAAGGGGCAGTGTTCCAGGCAAGCTGGCAGGGAGTATACCAAGGTGTGTGTACCCAACTCGGGTCCCCAAGGTGGGGAGGCCTTCTGATCACCGACCTGTGCTGTGACCAGGTGGACCTCCAAGGACAGGCCTAGAGGACAGGTGAAATCTCCTCACCCTTTCTTCTCCACTCTGTTTCCCAAGAGATTTCTCCCCAGTCCAGAAACCTACCTTCCAGTCTCACATTCGCGCTGACGGAGAAGCCTGTGAGAACTCTCCCACATGGACAAGGAAAGAAAGTGCCCCAGGACCAGGCTGCTGGCTCCTGCCGCTCCCGGCCTTGCAGTAGGCCACACGCCCGGCCGGAAGCCCTGGCTGAGCAGGCAGAGGTCGGCTCTCTGCCAGCCAGTCCAGGGCCTCCACTCTGACCCAAGGCCCGGCTCCCGGGACACACCTGCTCCCTTGTCCTCCCCCACACAGCTCAATACAGGGGCAACCATGGGGGGACGGGGCAGGAGGCAGCGTCCAGGGCACAGGTGTCACAGAGAGGGATCAGCGCCCCCTGCCCACCCCCAAACCTCCTCTGGGCACTTTCTGGGCCCCACACCCAGAGGAGAGACCTAGTCTTTGACCTCTCAGCAGACAGCAGCACACTGGTGACCAGAGGGATCAGTGCCGGGCAGAGTACGATGCCCCCCCCCCGACACCACACAGCACCGGGAGCCGCTGCCCACTGGAGACCCCACTGAGAACGGGGCTGGGCCTGGCTCCGTGGGTGGTCCCCACCTCGGGAAGGCCGCCGGCTCTGCGTCCGCGGCCCTGGGTCCCCGGCTGACCTCGTGGGCGCCACACTCCACCATCACCATGACTTGACTGTGCTGGACTCCTCTGAGCCCCTGAAACCAGATGGCGGCGAGCATTCCTGGGGTCTCGAGGGTCGTCTATCACCTGTTCTCACAACAACCCCCCAGCTCCTGCAGACGTGACAGCTGCCACAGACGGGGGGAAACACTCACCGTCCTGAAGCTTCAGGGTCAGGCGAGCGCTCCGGGACAGGTGTCTCCTCTTGTTCCCAAACACTGCAAGAGGTCCATGCGGCTCCTCTGGAAGACCGGTCCCTCTCCGCACCCACGTGGGACACCGCAGACCCTCATCCACTCCCAGACTCCATGATGCCACCTGCTCACTCCTGCAGTGTCACCGGAGCTGGGAGATGGATGGCCCTGTCACCGAGAGTGTTTCAGAGGACACACTTAACCACAACAAATCCTTCCACTGCAAATAAACCTCAAAAACATTTTTAACAAATGGGCGTTAACGTCTCTCCTGGCAATGGGCAACGTGAGTCTCTTAGCAAATTTTCAGTAATAATTCAGGCACATTTTCCTACCTTATACAGCAACGATTCTCGGCGGAGTCCCCCAGAATAATCGGCCCATTCCAGTTGTTAGGATGTGGTCTTTAAAACTGAGTTATTCTAGAACATCTTGGAAAGTAGGGGCTCTTTATCTCACCAATTATGAAATACTGCAGACGTCTCGCGCTGTTGGAAAGAAAGATTTACCACGCGCGATGCTGGCGGACAGAAGCAGCGGCTGCTCCCAGGACACCTCCCGCAGATCTTCATCACGGTGTGGGCAGCGTCAGGAGGGTTTAACTACTCTGCGACGGGGAGGGAAGGGAAGCTGCCCGGCCACCCCTGTCGGGCCAGAGAGTGATGGAAGGGGCCGTGGAGACCATGCAGGAGGACAACCCACAGGAGTGACCACCGGCGGGTCTCCAGCCACCTGGCTGCAGTGGCCTCCTCTCCCTGCAGCCAGTCCCGGATGCTGGGGGGTAAGAAGACACCTGTGGGGTTCACATGGAGACCAGCCACTAACAGACAGCTCCAGACAGCACCCACGGGGCCAGGTGGATGCCTGCAGCTGCAGGGACGAGCCCAGGGGGTGGTGGTGGCTGAGGAGACTTGAGCTGGGGTTGGAGGACACAGGACAGCTGAGTGAGCCTGCGGGGAGAAGGGGTCCAGACAGGGGATTCAGAAGGCTGGGGCCTGTTGGGGAGCAAGAGGGCTGCACACAGCTAGTGCTGGCCGGGCGCGGCTCAGGGGTATTTCGGCAGTGGAGAAGCAGTGGGCGGGGAGGACGCGGGTGTTTATGAGAAAGTGTAAGGTAGAGAGTCCCCATCTCTCATGGCCAGAGAGGAAAAGCATAGCTAAATCTGATCAATGCGTTAATAGATGTGTACACATGTGGATCAGTAAACAAAAGTCTGAAGAGATGTATGCATATACTAACGGATACATACGTACATACTCCTAGATGGAAAAAAGATATAAGCATATAAATCGCTTTTTAAGGTGGGAAGGGAAACGCTGAGATTTTAAAATGTGCCCAGATAATCTTCAGGCGCAGGGGAAGTTGAGACGGCATTGTTCTCTGACCATCAATAGAGCAGAGACAAATACAGAGTTGTAAGGTAATCACTAAAGCAAACCTCCAGCGCTCCGAAGAATACAGATAAAGAGACGACAAAGTAAAGGGCACAGAGAACCCACCGTGAGAGATGGTCCTGCAGTGCGATCTAAAGCAAAGGGTGTAATAACAACAACAGAAACCTCAACCATAGCCGAGAGCTGATAAAGGGTCACCCTGATTCAAGAGGGCATCCAGCAGCAGACCCATCCCGGAGGCCACCGGAGGGGAAGCACCTCCGAGAGGTGGGAGACAAGAGTAAGCGGCAAACGCCTTTTAAAACTGCAGGAACAGCAGTCTGTAGCTTTACTCGGGGACAAAGACATTCTACAAAACAGTCACTATAGTGACAGAAGGTGCAACCCACGACGACGGCTAGCGATTATGAGTGTTAGTGCAGCCAAGTCTTCTCAAGGAGGAGCAGCACCCTAGCGCAGGAGCCCCTAACCCATCCCTTCGTGGCAGCACAGAGCCAGGTGGGGGCCTGCGACACGGGCGGGAAGGTGGTGACCGCTCGCTGACTGGCCTGCCGCAAGGAGTATGGCATAGAAGGAAATAGACTTAGGTCCCCGAAAAATCCTTCTAATTTTAACGGCAAAGAATATGCATAAGCAAAATCAAAAGGCAACTGGCAAACTGGAGAAAAGGTTTGCAGTTTGTACGTTAGACCAAGTGCCATTTTTTCTGTTAAATAACAGAGAAAGACTTCTTCAGATGAAGACCAATAATACAACAGAGAAAGCATCAAAGACTATGAACCCAGTTTACAGAGAAGTGCAAACAACCCTTCAACACGTAGAAACGTCCACACACGTGTGCACACGCAGTTCTGAACTGAGAGCCCTGAGATGCTGCTTTTGACCTCTCCCACCAGCACAGACCCGGGCCTGGCCAGCCAGGAGGCAGGGCTGGGCACGGGGCAGAGCCGGCACCTCTGCAGCAATAGGGCTTGGCTGGGGAAGTGGAAATCCTCCACGCACGTCAGTCAGGAGGGATTTGATGCAGGGCTTTCAGGCTTACAGAACTTAGGGGAGAGTAAAGTCCAGGGGCTTAGGAAGTACTCAGGAATCCAAGGAGGGGGGAAGTGCAAGGACCACCAGGACAGACCTCCACTGCCTGCAGAGGGACCGGAGGACACGCACCTGAAGGCCACAGGGAGATGCACCCACACCTGCTGGGCTTTGGGGTTTCACACTAGCAGCCCCCACTGGCAGATGCCAACAAATTGCCCGCTGGCAGAGGACTTGGGAAGGTGCAGGTTGGGGCCTCTGAACTCTGCACTACAGGGAGTCTCCCGTTAAGGAGAAGGAATAACGTGAAGTCGGCAGGCAACCCAAACACACGCTGATAGCATCACCCTGTGGGCTTTCGCGCCAGGCGTGGCACCACCAGGAGTTTATCCCACAAGAGTCCTAGCCTCTGTGCGCAATAGCGTCACACAGAACACCGTGCACAGCACTGTTCAAGATGGGGAAGACGGGGAATGCCGAGACCAGAGGACTGCGAAGGTCAAGTCATTCTGCAATGCTCAAGTCATGGGACTCGAGGTATCTGAGAAAGACGAGGGCAGCCACACTGGACAGCCAGGGTTCCCTTTCCAAGACTCATCATGGAGGGAAGCCAGCAACTCGGCGTGAGCCGTGTGTTACATTTATGTGAAAAGCATGCACTCATATAAAACTGTAAAACAGTCCTGTATAAATAGGCTCGCTTGTGCATGGCTCACTTGCCCAGAGTCAGAAGAGGATGCATGAGTAGGTGCCTCTGAGGAGGACCAGGGCCAGCTGCTCAGGACTGTCGGGCTTCTGTGTCCACCACTTGCTTTGCCATGCATCACCTGGCGGCAAGTAAGTGATACTTGGCGTCAGTGGACATTCAGGAAGTGGAGCCAACAGGTGCAGAGATGGAGAACCTGGAGAGGAAGCACGGTAGTCATGGAGATGGTGCTGATGGTGGTGGTGATGAGGCAGAAGGAGGTGACAGACACCACAGGACCATAGACACAGAGATGATGCAGATGGAGACGGAGTCGGGGTGAGGTTTTCCACAGCCGTTTGACCTCACAGGCTGGGGGTTGGTGAAGTAGCTCCCAAGGCCACCGTCCCCACATCCAGTGCTGGCGCACAAGGTACACAGGCTGGACAGAGGGGACGGCAGGTGGCCCTCAGGTGGAGGGGCAAGAAGGGACTGGAACCTGCAGCAAGAGTGGGGTCCAGGTGAGGACAACCCACGCTCTGTCGGCGGCCTCTGTCCCTGGCCCTGCAGAAACTGAACCCTTCCTCATGGACACACACCCCAAATGGCACAGGAGGACCCGAAGACAAGGCGGAGTCTGCAGCTCTGCCCCACCTGCCCCCAAGACAGGCCAGTGACCCGGCAGATTCCCTGTGCCCTCCGGGGCCACCTGCAGGGACACACTTGGGGAAGGGGACTCTGGGAGGCACAGTCCCCGTGGCTGAACTGACACCCTGCGCAGACATCCTGCGGTCCCACTTTATACCCACACCCTCTTAAAAGATTGAGAAACGATGCTTAGCCTGGGCAGGAGGGCAGGAAAGCTCATGGAGGCGCAGGCCGTGGGTGGCACAGCGAATGGGCACAGCCCTCTGACCATGACGTGAACACTCAAGCCGAGAACCACGGGATCTTTGGGCCGCCTCCGGAAGTCCGTGCAGGGGCAATCATATTAGCAGGGAGGGACTCCACTGTAACAGGATCCCTAATGATAATCAATTAGAAACACCCCCAAAGGTCCCCAAATCAATCAACATGACCACTGCCAGGCTCTGCCTAGGTGCTGCCTTAAGGGAGACAGAGGCCAGGGTGCAGCACCCCTGCAAGTGTCCGACCCTCTGAGAAAGCTTGCCAGGGCCCTGGCAACTCCCAGACAGCAGATGCGTGAGCCCCAGATCCACCAGGGACACCTCACTCCCAGCCAGGCCCACACCAGCACCTCCACTTCGGTACTAGGAAGCCAGAGGCACCGGCAGGGTAAGCCCGGACTTGAAGCAGCCCTGTGGGGCTCTCCCAGCGCCCTGCCCCCCGCAGCAGGGTAAGTAGATGCCTGCTGACTACTTCCTACCAATTCATCGAATTGTTCATCCTACTCAAGGTAGGGACTTGGCAGCAACTTCTGCTCCCTTCCCGAGGCTATTTGTGTTACGGAGAAGATTTCCAAGTTGATTTAAGAGCCTCCCTCCTCCCTGGGTGGCGGGTCCCAGCAGGCTGCATGTGCTTCCAGCCCGGTTTCTAAGTGGTTCAATTTGCTTCAGAATGGCACTGGCTGCAGGAGGGGAGTTTGGCTGCCGGAGATGGGCCCTCGAAGAAGGACCCGCTGCGCTGTCTGCTGTCTTGCACCAGTCATTTCCCATGTGCTCGGTCCTGGTCGGCTCCAGCGCCTGACTCTGGACCCTGTGGTAGATCCACTGTGAAACCCCAGACGGGCAGTGCAGTGACTTGGCAGCCATTGCCAGGGCCTTAGTCCATCTTCTGAGGCCCCGACACAACGCCGCAAGTAACTCGCAAAGATATTTCTCCCTCTCGATCCTGAAGCCTGGGAAGTCCAGGACGCAGGCTCCAGTGGCCAGCAGGGTCCCTCTTGCTCTTTGTACCCTGGCAGAGGGCGTGCTATGGTGAGATGGAGCAGGATCAGGGGCTGCAAAAGTAAAAGGCAAGAGACCAAACTCACCTTTCAGCAACCCTCTGTCCACACAGGGAGTCCCATCGCCATGGCAGCCCAGATCCATAATGGTGGGGGAGCCAGGGGTGTCTCATGAGCTGATTGACTCTCCTGGGCTCTGCCCCCTGATGCCCATGACCACAGTGGCAGTCACACTTCAACACGGCTGGGAGAGGGCACCAAACTCTCCCCCCACCAGGAAGCGGGGTCTAACAGCCGGGCCTCGAGTGATGACAGAGCCACATCCTGAGAACAGGTTGATGGTACCTGGGACACCGCACAAACATCACAGTATGCACTTACCCAAAGAAGGAGAGTCATGTGTCACCACGCAGGGACACGATCTCACGGGCCCACGGTTGTCTATGTTGTTGACTGGCCCATCCAGGCCAGAAGAACCTCCAGCCCAGCCCAGCCCAGACTCCAGATCAGGGCTCAACATTCAAGCATTGTTTAAGCCACTAAGCTCTGGGATGGGGTTTTGTGGGTTTTTGGTTTCCTTCTTCTGCTTCTTCTTCTTCCTCTTCTTCTTCTTTTTAGCACGTTTGTGACAGATTCTGCCACCGAGGCTTAGCTATCTCTAACATGAAACCTGCCCAGCTTGGTACTGAGCACCCAGAGAAGCAACTTATCTCTCCAGAGTAACTTTCATGTTCTCTCATTCCAGAAGTAAACCTCCCACTCCACGTTTGCACATGCACTGTGGAGCCCTCTCCAATCCCAAGACTCCACGAAGCACTCCACCTCCAGCCCCAGTAAATCTTTCTGTTTCCTGTTATGTGCACCAGGTGTTCCTTCAGATCAGCCGCTGAGATGTCATTTTGCCCACCTCCCAAACTCCTCCCCCGCCAGACCTCATAAATGTACTTCCACTTCTTTGTTTTTACCCGAGGGTGATTACATCTCTTCTGCAGCTCTCCTGTGCCCACAAGAGGCCTCTTTTTCCTTTCTTTGTCTATCATGCCAAAAACCTCATCAGTTTGTGATGCATAATGATCACATGGGGAGTTGGTACATGTGCATGAAGTATCTTGATTTTTTTTATCCCCTTTCTGTCCCCTTCTTGGTCCCCCTCCTGTTTGCAAAAGAGCTCCCTGTCCCCTATTATCTATCTCCTGTTTTGCTCTCTATTTATACCCTGGATCTCTCATATGAGAGAAGCCATGGGATATTTAAGCTGTGTGTCTGATTTGTTTCACTCAGTATTATGATCTCAATATGCATCCATTTTCCCAAAATGATTCAAAATTATCCTTCTTTGCAGCGCAGTCATCCTCACTTGTGGCTGGGACTGTAAACTAGTACAATCACCATGGAAATCAGGGAGATTCCTCAAAAAACTAAAACTAGAAATGCCATGTGATGTAACTGCTCCCCTTCTAGGTGTCTTATGGAGAAAGAGTTAAAGACATCAGATCACAGAGACCCCTGCACCCCACGTTCATGGCAGCACTGCCTCCTCACAGCCAGGGAGCTGCATGTTCATCACCCACTGAATGGACAAAGGGCATGGGTGGCTTTTAAACCACCCGAAACCAGCAGACTCCTATGGCGGTCAGGGCTCCTCTTTCTTGTTTCTGCAGGACTCATCGGTGGACTGGACCCCACACGGCCCTAGGGACAAACTGGCTGCTTCAACCCCTACCTTGTGCCACGCTATGGGGCGGCTGCCTGCCTTGGGGTTCACCTCCTTTCCTCAGCGGAGCCCCACCACACCCACACACTCCTGGAGTGTCTGCCCTGGCCCCAAGCTCACCTGCCAGCCCACGAGAAGATCCCAGGATCCAGATAGGCCAAGGGGGACAGAGGACCTCCATTAAGGCTCCAGCCTGAGCTTCGTACCCTGTAGAGAGCCCTTCCCCGTCCTTGTTGCAGTCCAGGCTGTTTATATTTTAATACCAGGAAACAGTCATTGGAACTCCATGAATGAATTCCAGTCTACCGCCTTCCCAACCCATGATGAGAATAAAGACCCTAAGACATTTTTATAGTTAGGGGGAACCAAGGGGTTCTAAGTTCAGCCAAAATGAAGGCTCATCAAAGTCCTGACTCAGGGCCCAACCCAGATTTTATCAATCCATGCAGAAGGGAGTGGTTTTAGGATGAATGACCAAGAGAAACGCAGGAAGTACGAGTGAGTGCTGTGAGCTGGGCTAGGTAGGAGTTCTGAGGTGACCTGAGATACGCAGGAGGAAGGATATGCAGAGAGTAATCTGCATGACACAGCTGAGGTAGCATCTAAGTTCTGAGGCATAAACATTTCTGCCCTGGGAAGTCATAGCTTCAAGGCTCATGCAGTTGACACAGCCAAGGTCCACCTCCTCCCTCTAGGGAGAGGGACTTTGACCACAGGTGGGCCTCAGCCTGGAGACTGAAGGACAGCTCAGCCTCCAAGGTCACATAGGCCAGCTCCTAAAAATATCAGTCTCAGTCTCTGTCTCTGTCTCTCCTCTCACACAGTTATGTGTATCAATGGCTTTGCATTCCCCGAAGGTGCTTAGGTGACTTTGCCACTGCGTCAACATCACACCGTGCGCTTACACTAGGAGGCTATAGTGTCACCGGGTGATGTCATCCATGGGACCCTGAGGTCCATGCTGTCAGTTATTGGCTGGAACGCAGTCAGGCAGATACCATATACACACACTCTTGTTTATATCCTTACATTTCCCACTGGCTCTGTTTCCCTGGAGAATCACCTAACCCAGTGTCACTCCCTCATCCCCGAATGCCCTCGGGCGTCCCTGAGCACAGCCTCGGCCAGGGTGTGCTCAAGCTGTGGTCCAGCCGCCTTGTCCCCTCAGTCCCACCCACCCTCGGATGCCCTGTGTGGCCTCTAGACCTCGCACAGGGTGGGATAAGAGGCAGAAACAGAGGTGCCGGTGAGGCTGCAGCTGCTGCCACCAATTTTTAATCATTAAGCGATCTTTTTCTTCACGGATGACGAAGGTACAAAAGAGTTCTTCTTTAGTATGAAATTCTTATTTTCAAATCTTACCTTGAAAAAGTCTTCATTATCAGGCTGAATGTGGGATTTGTTGAAAAAATCTGATAGTATCTTCCTCCTGGGAGTTCTTTTTCAGCAACTCAATAAATCGTTTCTGATGGCTTTAACATAGATTAACCAACTAAATAAGTCAAGTCAGGGTTTATTTAGCTTCTTGGAAGGGAGAGTTTTCAGCCCTGGAGTTAAGTAGGTAGAAATGTGTCTCCAGGCCAGTGGGCTGGGGTCTTTGCAAACACGTGGAGCAGGCCCAGGGTGGCCGGGGTGACAGTCATTCCAGGGGCCACTGTCATTGCACTGCCCAGGGTGTGAGAGTCAGAGGGAAACCGGAAAACCCCAGTTCCCCACCCCCAGTAGTCCACGTTCCCAGGGCTCTGCCCAGCACCCAATTCCGAGGTCCGGGGAGGAGGACAAGGAAGGAGCAGGGAGAGGATGGGTGGAAGGAAATGAGCACAGGCCTGTGTGGCAGCAGGAGTCACAGAGCAGGGGGACTGCACCCCATGCCCCCACCCTGGGCTTCACAGGAAAGGACACCATGCAGCCAAGGAGAGCCGCCTCAGCTCCGCACACGCCGCCTGTCCCTCCGACCAAGGAAGACAGGGAACATAAAGCACCAGCTTCACACCAGGTGCCACGGGAATAACCTGGCCCGCAGCGTGCTGGCCCAGAACAAGGATTTACTCACCTCTTATCAGAGCTGTCCGCGAATAACAAGATGAAAAGAAAATGCACAACTAAGCAAACATGCTTTGAAAAGAAAAAAGGAAAAAGCACAAAACATAAGAAGTCCAGCCTCGAGAAACAAACAGCCCCTGGAAGGAAACGTGTCTGCCAGCTGCTTCACATTACTGAGCCACTCAATCAGGCCCCGGCCTAACGCAGAGCGCAGGACCCACGGGGGCCAAAGGACCGAAGAGACGAGACGTCACTGGTGGTGGATAACGGAACTGCAAGCACCGAGGGACAAAGTCCGGAACACATGTCCCCCAGGAACCCCTGCTGGATTCCAGCTAGGTCACCCCACAGGCCGCAGGAAGGGCCGGGGTGGTCCGCACCCTGTGTGTCCTCTGTGCCAGTGCCCCAGGTTGGGATGCCACAAAGACTGTGCCTGGGCAGTGCTTCTGGAAGGACAACAGAATCCCTCCAGCTGACTCTGGCTATGAGTCACACAAACAGAACAGAACAGAGGCAAACGGAAGAGAGAAACGGGGGCGGGGAGAGGGGAGAGGGAGCTGCGGAGGCTGCAGTGGGCCATGAAGACTCGCAGAGGCCGGGGACGACCAATGGGCCAGCCGCTCCCCTGAGAGAAGCCCAACAGTCCCCAGCACCGCAGCAGCAGCCGCCCACAGATGCCCTGCGCGGGCTGTGTCAGTCACCTGGGAACCTCTGAAATCCGTGGTGAGAAACAGACATACAAGGTGCGATTCTCACCACGTGTGTGTGCACAGCCCACGGCGCTGAGGCTCCTGCCACTGCTGTGCGGCTGTCACCGCCGTCCGCCTCCGGAGCCCGCTCACTGTCCTGACTCACGCGGGCCCATCAAGCCCCACTCTGTCCTGCACCCAGTGACCGCCGCTCTCTGGGAACTCCACCGCCCCGGGACCTCGTGGAAGCAGAATCTCACAGTGTTTGCCCTCTGCAGCTAACTGACATCACTCAGACCGTGTCCTCAGCCTTGCTGTCCCAAGTGTCAGGATTTTCCTCCTTTTTAGGCTGAATCTTTCTCCACCGCACCCAGAGTCCACCCTGTGCTTACCCGTCCATTTGTTGGTGGACACCTGGCGATTGCCGGAAGCACCGCTGTGAGCCTGGCCCAGACACCTCTTGAGATCCTACTTTCAAATCTTCTTGCAAGGAGACGTTGATTTTTGTGTGCCTGGGCAGAGGGTGCGCACCTCACTGGTCAGCCATGATTTGGGGTGTGACTGTGAGGGTGTTGACTCCCAGCTAGGGGGCTGCGTAGAGCCAGGTGGGCGGGCTCATCTGGTCCCTCGGGGACCCAAGTGAAGCAAAGGTGGGAAGGGTGGATTCACTCCCTGCCTGCCTCAGCGCACATCACCGTCCCAGGCCGTCCGCAGGCCTGGTCATCAGGCGGGCACATTAGGGTGACCCCCACCATCAGCCCCCGCAGGACTCGGGCCACACACCCGGGTCTGCAGCTCACAGGTGGTGCCATCCACGTCTCCCAGTTGTGTGGCAATCCCTCATGACTAATCTCTCTTTCTCCCTCTCTGTCACACGCACACACACACTCACACTGCAGGTCTGTGGTCTAGGTCTTTAATGTATTTAGAGAACCTCACCCCATATAGGACCTGTACTCAGAAGTAGAACTGCCCCCCAAGTGATTCACCTGGAGGCTGCTCACTGAGTCCCCAAGTGACCAGCTGTGCCGGGGACTTGGAAGTCACTGCCAGGGCTCCCACCTGGTATCACTCTTCAGCGGCTGTCAGCCACTACATTCCTTCTAACAGCCACCCCCAGGGTCCAGCTGGACGCTAAGGTCAGATGACTGCTCCTGGACCACCCAGCTCTGCCCAGGGCAGGGCCAGAGGCAAACCACGGCAGCCAGGAGCCTCATTGAAGACCAAGGCGGGAGGTCCAGAAAAGGCAGCCCGGGGAGAATCTTTGAACACATAAATAACAGGAAACAGTGCTTATTTCTTAAAAGTAAAATCTCCATCCACCATACCTGCGTGTGCAGCTCTGCCCTGAGGGCTCTCCAGGTGCCCTCAGTCACTCTCCCCAGGCTGCCACAAGCTCAATCTGTCTTCCTTGCTTTGCCCCAGTTCACAGACGAGGAGAGTGAGCCAGCAGAGGTGGAGAATCATGCCAAGGTGACCCAGCTGGAGCCAAGGTCGCCCAGCTGAAAAGTGAAGGCCCTGGAATGCAGCCCAAGGCCTCCCCTCAGTGCGTAGCCAGCTCCAGAGCATCCTCCCTGCTCCACAGATGCCACGCGCTTGACTAAGCAGGCTGGGGAGACAGGCGCAGCGGGCATCACGTGAGCCGCGCACAGGCTCCTGAAGGAGGAGAGCCCCGGCTGTGCCCGCTGCACCAGCTGACCCAGCTCCAGCCAGGGCACCGGTCACGAGGGTCACCGCCAGCCTTTTGAACTCTGACTCGGCCTCTGTGTCTGGAGGCCCCTCACTGGCTGTGGGCACCAGCAGGCCTGTGAACACTGTTCTCAGGGCAGTCTCGGCCTTGCGGTGGCCTCCTGTGTGGACGCTACAGACCATTTTTCCTTCTTTTTTAAAATTTTTAATGACATTTTCCATGTTAATTTTCCTTTGTCCCTTTTGCTACAGCAGTAAAACCAAATGTATCTACCAGCTGATACGCAATATCCTACACCCACAATTTGAAGAAGTTTAATTTGGCTCATGGTTTTCGGTCCACAGTCAGCTGGCTTCGAGGCAGGAACAGCACGGCAGAAGGGTGACTCAGAGCAAAGCTGCTCAGTTCATGGCAGGCCGGGAAACAGCAGCAGGACAGAGCTGGAGAGAAAGGGGCCAGCGGCCCGTTGCAGCACCTAAGACCCATCTTCGTGACCACCCAGAAACACCCAGA
>PVJX010012391.1:0-50610 GCA_004027295.1 Dolichotis patagonum
TTTTTTTTTCTTTGCTCCAGAGTAACCAGGACATTGGTAATAAATCTAGTTGAACAATATTCTCCCATAAATAGAAGTTCCAAATGGCCCATGGGTAAGATGGACAATCTGGTTGCCTCTGGAGATTCTTAGGATTCTCATTCATTGGTGATCTTCAGTTCACTACCTACCTGGACCGGAGTATGCATGAACCTAGTAATTTAGAATTTTCCAGGGGTAAGCCAGGGCAAAATAGAGAGGGAGAAGGTGTGAAGAATGATAAAATAGTGCTTTGGATTCTTTTGAAATGGAGAACGTGATAGGCAGGGTTCTCTGATTTCTCAAAAGGGTCAAACTCCCCATGGCACCTTGCTCCTTCTGAGAAGATCTGGTCATCAGATTCAGAGTCCAAGTGCTCAAGTGATTAAAATTTTCTCTGCTGGAAAAGTACAAGTCACTCCCTGGCCGGGGTGCCAGGCACCTTGTGTTAAGTGAATTGTCTCCTGTTTCAGTGCCTTGTCCCACTTTCTACTACTATCAAGGCACAGAGCAGTCCTGAATTCGAGCCTGTGCAGGAATTGCCACTAACACACGCTCCTGCTGCTCCTACTGCAGGCTGGAGGCTGCTCCTACTGTAGGATTATGCTACCCATAATCTTCCAATTCTGCCAATTCTTGGGAAAATGTCCCAGTGCTTCCAGGAAGCTGATGTATGCTGTTTCTCTTCCACCACTGCTTATTTCTATTTGTTCAGCTCCTGTCTGTGTTCTTCCTAATACCAATCTAGACCCCCTAACTTAGACCTAATTTCTTCAGATGATGCAAACAGATGATGATGAAAGAAATGGGTGGGTACTTGCAGAGTGTCTTGAAGGGTAGAAGAATGAGCATCTTTTGATATTTCCTCAGCCAGATGAGTATCTTAGTATCATCAACAGGTATTATAAGGTCTAAGCAAGAAAATAGAGAAATGAAGAGTATGTGTGTATGGTAAGAGGACTGACCTAGAAGAATTTCAATGGAATATCCTTTCTTGCCTTATAATATTCATGTGGATGGGGAAGAATCTTATCCCAAAATTAGATACCTTCACAAAACTGATTTTGTAGAGACCAGTAGAGCCTTCTCTAGTCTCGCCCCTACTTTCGATGAACAATGAATTACTTTTATATCACTGTCTCTGTGCCCTCCTGAAAATTACATACTTACTGAACATGTACCTTCTGCTATAGACAGTGTGTTCTTAGAGAGCAAGGATAATGTCATTTTCATTCTTGATTTACCAGCACCATGAACAATGTCTGGCATGTAGCAAGTGCTCAATAAATATTTGTAATAAAAGAACAAAGGGCACCAAAATGAATGTTAATTCCTCCTTGTCATTGGGTGGTGTTCATGAGTACTGGATTTCTGCAGTAACCTCCTTGATGCTGTCTTGCTCCCTCCAGATGACATCCGTTGCCAAGGTGTATTACAGTCAGACCACTCAGACAGAAAGCCGGCCCATAATGGGCCCAGGAATACGACGGCGGAGAGTCCTGACAAAAGATGGTCGTAGCAACGTGAGAATGGAGCATATTGCTGACAAGCGCTTCCTCTACCTCAAGGACCTATGGACAACCTTCATTGACATGCAGTGGCGCTACAAGCTTCTGCTCTTCTCTGCAACCTTTGCAGGCACCTGGTTCCTGTTTGGCGTGGTGTGGTACCTGGTAGCGGTGGCCCATGGGGACCTGTTGGAGCTGGGTCCTCCTGCCAACCACACCCCTTGTGTGGTACAGGTGCACACACTCACTGGAGCCTTCCTCTTCTCCCTTGAATCCCAGACCACCATTGGCTATGGCTTCCGCTACATCAGTGAAGAGTGCCCTCTGGCCATTGTGCTTCTTATTGCCCAACTGGTGCTCACCACCATCCTGGAAATCTTCATCACCGGTACTTTCCTGGCAAAGATTGCCCGGCCCAAGAAGCGAGCTGAGACCATCCGTTTCAGCCAGCATGCAGTTGTAGCCTCCCACAACGGGAAGCCCTGCCTTATGATCCGAGTTGCCAATATGCGCAAGAGCCTCCTCATCGGCTGCCAGGTGACAGGCAAACTGCTTCAGACCCACCAGACCAAGGAGGGCGAGAACATCCGGCTCAACCAGGTCAATGTGACTTTCCAAGTAGACACGGCCTCCGACAGCCCCTTCCTCATCCTCCCCTTGACTTTTTACCATGTGGTGGATGAGACCAGTCCCTTGAAAGATCTCCCTCTTCGCAGTGGTGAGGGTGACTTCGAGCTGGTGCTAATTCTGAGTGGGACAGTGGAGTCCACAAGTGCCACCTGCCAGGTGCGCACTTCCTACCTGCCAGAGGAAATCCTTTGGGGCTATGAGTTCACACCTGCCATCTCACTGTCAGCCAGTGGCAAATACATAGCTGACTTCAGTCTCTTTGACCAAGTTGTGAAAGTGGCGCCCCCTAGTGGCCTTCATGACAGCACTGTACGCTATGGGGACCCTGAAAAGCTCAAGTTGGAGGAGTCATTACGGGAGCAAGCTGAGAAGGAGGGCAGTGCCCTTAGTGTGCGCATCAGCAACGTTTGATGGCCTCTTCCCACCTCCCGAGCCCTCTGTTCTCTTCTTCTCTTTCAATGCCCTGGGCAAGGGATACTACCTGGGTTCGCTGCAGAGCCCCAGAAGCACCCATCCCTCACTCCCCCTTCTTCAATCCAGAGGCCTGCCAGGGGCGTAGGCCAACTGGGAGCCCACGTTTCCTCCTCCTGTCCCTTTACACCTTCCCCTGCTTCTCCCCTAAGGCACACAACTCCCTTAAGCCAGGATGGGGGAAGGAGAGAGAAGATTAGGCTGAAGTGGCTTTGAAGGCCTCAGCCATGCTTGGAGACTCACGTTAAGAGGACCATGTGGTTGGATGGATAGACTCCCCCCACCAAAAAGCTCGATGACTTGAGGCTGGAGGCCCCCACTCTATGTTTAAGTTCTCTCAGGCAAGACTCTTTTCGATGGTTGCTGTGTGGTCGGTACCCTCAGAAACATAAGAATCTGAAATCACTTTATTTTGGGGTCACTATCAACCCCTGTTCAAAGAAACCAGGGGTTGTCATTGTGTATTTAATTTTTGCTAGTAATTCCTGACCACAACCCGGGTCCTTGATTACCACTACTTTTCCCATTTTTAGTTTCAAAATGGAGATTCGAGCTATATAATTCGTTCATAGCTTGTATTTTCAGAGAATTGGAAAGGGCCTGAGAAACAGACATATACTCACAATTCCCACACCTACACCCATCCTGGATTCTGAGCTCTCAATTTTTTGAGCTGTTGTCCAAAGCTCTGAACCTGTCCTCTAGGCTGCCCTGGGAAGATTTGCCTCCCTGTGTCCTGTGACTGAGAGGACTCTGGCCAATATGTTCCCATGTATAAGTTTACAGTCTAGGCCCATGGAAAGGACTGAAAATGATATTCCTGATCACATATATGTCATTCTTCTTCACGTTCCCATCCAGTGCAGCCCTCTCTTTTAGAGAATGAGAGGGAAAATACAAGCCCTTACCTTTCTTAATATCAATGGGTCACTAAGACTAGATCTCAAGAGCATAGACCCTCCCTCCTGAAAAGTTAAACCAACTTCACCAAGAGGGATGGGTACATTCTCAGATTTCCAGGCTGATGTACAGAGTTTGTGATTCTTTGTTAAGGTTTGGGCTGGAAGCCACTATTTTGTTACACCTCCTAATTTCCTTTTGAAAATTTCCCGTTATATAATTAGACAGTGCTGGTGGTAGTGGGGTAAAAATTTTACCTCCTGATCAAACAACCATGGCTACCCTCCGCCAGTCCTGAGACTTTCTATACAATGGTGAAAATCAGTGTTATCTTTACTCTCCTCTGCATGGGATAATTTCAGGAAAGTTCAAAAGATACTTTGATAAGACAAAGGCCATTCCTTGTTCCTAGTGGGGTCTGTGGTAGGAGACGAGGAAGGGCATATGGGCACCAGACTTTTCTCTAAAGCCCCAAATCCCATGAGTACTCCCTGGTCTCGCTTAGGTACAAAGGAATCCCCACAAAGTGGTTTGGCATAGAATCCCTGTGTGAATCTTACTGAAGGTGTGCTCAGTTTTCACAAGCTACGCACCTGTACAGAATGCAGACATGCATCTATGTGCAGAGCCTGGTAGAGAAACTCACAAAATTTTGAGACTGGACTGTGCAGTCCTTTTAAACACTGATCTCTCCTTGAACGTACTAACTACATCTTGAAAAGGAAGACCCTTCAGTCTCCACTTACTATAAGCCCCACCATAACTCTCTGGGTCTCATAAAAGTGAGAACCAGAAAAACTTGAAAATCTGAAAGAATAGAAAGCAAAGAGCCAGTTTCTGTACTCTCAACTTTATTCTACATTACACCTACCTGATGTCTTTTAGTGTATAAGCACAAAATATACTATAGTGTGTGTGTGTGTGTGTGTGCACGTAGATCTCTTGTTCGTTGGCAATTGGTCCTCCATTTGGTTTCTTCTGCACGTTGTTGTTTCTCTCTTGAAGGAATTATTTTCTTCCTTTTCCCCGCTGTCTATTCTAAGCCCCCAGACTTTTCAGATTCTTGAATAACAGTGTGAACAGAGAGCAATTCTGCTTTAATCTTTTATTTTTAACTTGCCCTACAATTCCAAGCTTTGTTCTAAGTTGCACTTTAAATCATATTATCCTATTAATAAAATGTGGCACCTTCCCCAATATATCCCTTGTTCCTCAGGGAACAACTCCTCCTACCCCAATCCTAGTTCTTTAGACTACAGCCTATCTCCTCTGATTTGGAATTCTCTTTCAAACCACAAGACTTGCTTTAAATAGTCAAGTCTGGTGAGAAATGGGCTATAGACTTGGAATGTCAGGAGAGAGCTGCAGGCACAGACGTTGGAGGGGGGAGATTTGAGAAGGTGAGCAAAACAACCAATGGGGAAGGGTACCAGATTGTGAGTATGAGAAAAGAAGGTGCTGGGGACCCAGTGAAATCAATGAAACCCTGGAGTCTCACTTGGGGAACAAGACATAAGTGGAAATTTGTGAATTAAGATACAATCCATAAGAAAGGTTTATGTAAAGAGAAAAAACAGAGTTAATATATAGAGATATGTATAAAGATGTATATATATGCCCAAATATACTGAATGTACAGAAAGGAAGTATTCAGAGACGTTAGCAGAGGGGGCAGATATTTTGCCCTGTTTGTGGGAGAACACCCAGATTTTCAGACTGACAACCAGTGATCCTGGTTTTAACATGGGAGTGACAGAGATGATGGATTTCAGTTTTAATGGTGGAAAGCATGTGACAGAAGTTCCTCTTCAGAAATAATGAGGCATCCACCAAGGCTTTTGATGAAGCTGTGTTCAGGACCAGGAAGAGAAGAGCTGGGAAGAAATGGGGAAGGAAGAGATTCTACCCATGGAAATTTAATAAAACTACTACTGATACTGTGTGTCCCCATCCCCAGCAGCATCCTGCTACTGTAGCAAATAAATAAAAATAAATAAATGCACTTTCCTGTTTTCCTCTCTTGAAGTACACTGCATTTTCCCTTCTTCCACAGGGGTGGGAGGAAATGGCAGCTCCAGTCCCCGGAAATAAACTGAGAAGCTAAAACACTTTGGTGTTTTCTGGGCCATAGAGGGAAGCCTCAACCCTGGAATTTAATTCCAGAATCCAAGAGCTGTTGGGCCCAAGCTACTCCCAAAGCAGAAGCCCATCTCGCTGCACAGCTGCAGACAGCCTAGAGCTGGTGCTGTCTGTGCCAGAAGAATCCCAGTGCTGGCATTTGGCATGGAGAGGGATACTTTGGCTTTTATGCAACTGTATGAAAATGAGGTATGGGGCTACCTCTGCCCCGGAGTATGCTGCAGCTCCATGAGAGGTTTCTGGAATCCCTACACTATGCTTTGCCTCATTACCTGCCCCTGATCTCCTGCAACCTCAGTCAACTAATAAGACCATCAAAGGATCACCCTATGAAGTCTGAAAAGAGAAAAGCAGCCTGTCACACCCCTGCTACAAGCCAGGAAACTGCACCTTTCCCAAGGTCCTTTATCCAGGCTAGCTAACCTAGTTGATTTGTAAAATAACACACTACCTATGCTGTTAAATTAGCTGGGCTTCTGGGATCACCAATGGCCAATTCTATTGAAAGAATTCAGGGGTGGTTTTTCCATTCATTGCATTAAAGACAAAATAAGTCATGCTTACCTAGGAAAAAGGTATGTGAGTTATTTTCAGTTTATCTGTTTAATCCGAATAATCTACTAAAGAAAAATGGATGAATCTTTGGTTTCCACTTGAGTTTCTTTTAGAAATCGTAACTGTTACTATTGTTAAGGCCTGAACCAGTAGGCTTACCTAGGGGAGAAGAGGGTTGAATTCAGTGAGGCTGGAAGAACTCCCCGTCAGGCCAGGCCTCTTCTGTTGATTTTCTTTTATGCTTTCCATTAGTGACATCGCCAATTCCTTCCACTCCTTTCCCACACCTCCAGTTATTAACTTTAGGATCTTTTAGCAAATACCTTTCAAATACAATTTTTAAAGAAGATCTAAAAAACCTTAGGCCCCAGGAATATAAAAAACTGACTAAGCTTAATCCATGAAAGTCAAGTTGCTCTGGATCTTGGAGACTGTTCCTTTTGGCCAGTGACTATGAGTCTGATTTTCTTTCCATGTAGACTTGTTCACCTCAATAAACCAATTCCTTTGTCCATCATGAATTTCTTTTCCCAAATCACAAAGAAATGTATTTATCTTCTACTTTTACCTGACAAAGGCCTGGTTGTCAGTATCCAGGCTTGAATTCTCTCTCATAAGAAGCAACAGATTTATAGTCACTGACTTATTACTCAGAGATGGAAGGACAGAGGTAGAAGGTGGGGAAAAAACTACAATCATTAATAAATCTACAACATTTATGAAACATTAGGGATGTCATAGGACAAAGGAAATGTATAATATACACACCTCCTAAAAGTTTTTAATTTCTACAAGCTTGTAAGGAAAAAGAAATAAAATAACAAATAGCATATAACAAATATAACTGAGGGAAATAACAAGTAACATATGCGGGTGCCAGGTATAGAATTAACAGCATGAGCTAAAAAGAGTGAGTTCTCCATGGAAAACATTTTTATAGGAACAGACACTAAGCAAGCAGTGGTATCAATTTAAGAGGTCTGATTAGAACACATTCAAGAAGTCAGCAGGGGCTGGGGATTTAGCTCAGTGGCACAGCACCTACCTGGCAAGCGTGAGGTCCTGAGTTCAACTCCTGGTAACCCCTTTCCCACAAAAAGTCAGCAGATGTAGAGGTGCTATTGGGAAGGTATCATTTGACTAACAAAGAAACATGATATAATCTATGCCACCAAGAGATGGATAGGCTTACAGCTTTCTACTTTCTGTCCTCTCTGGGACGCTCCCTACTACCTGTGAACCCCTGGCTTTCTTCATCTATAACCATTGTAAATTAAACAAATCCCGTCTGAAAATTGGGCCCATAGTCACTGGCCAAAAGGAATAATCTCCAAGATCCAGAGCAACTTGACTTTCTTGGATTAAGCATAGTTTTTGTATTCCAGGAGCTTAACATTCTTACATCTTCTCCTTTATTTATTTATTTATTTTTGGTACCAGGGATCGAATACAAGACCTCGCACTTGCCAGGCAGGCACTTATGCCACTGAGCTAAACCCCCAGCCAATCTTCCCCTTTAAAAACTGTATTTGGAAGGTGCTTGCTAAAGGATCCTTATGACAGCTGCCATTTTATGTTACTTGTGAATTTATTTGGCTGATGTCTGTCTTGCTCACTAGACTTTAAGTATTAGGTGAATGAGAACTGTGTTAAATGTTTGGTCACCAGCACAGCTCAGCATCTTTCACAGCACCTGGCATGTGTGATGCTCTGTATCTTCTGTCAAGAAGGAAAGAAAGGAGACAAGAACTTGCCTAAAGTTCTCAACGCTGATACAAAGTACTGTGCGTATATCTTGTTAAATAACCATAAAAGATTTAGAGGACATACTTCACATTGTCTGACATCATTACCTGTTAAAAAATAGAACAGATAATGGACAGTTTAGGGGAGGGAGAGACCACTTCTACTTAAGGTTTAGTAAGAGTGTGAGGAGTTGGGGTTTGAGCTCAACATGAAGAACCAACAAATCAAGGTGAGTGCAGAGAAACAGAATCCTTAGCAGATAGTACAGCATGAATGAAGAATCATAGGAAGCCCCAGGCATACTTATTGGAAAGTTAATTAATCTAGCAGAGAGGTTTGTAGGTGAGTAGATCGAAAAAGTAAAATAAAGCCAGACAATGGAGGGATTATATTTCAGGCTAACAAGTTTATTTGCTTATTTAGACAGTTAACAGCCACTGGAGACAGGTAGAAAAGAATCTAAATAAAGCACTATTTATTAATATTAATCTGACAGTAAAATTGAGACAGAAGACACTAAGCCAATTATAAGATTTTTAAAAGATTGAGAAAAAGGTGATGGCCACAGGTCCTAGTACAGTATAGGTGTCTGATACACGTTATTAAATTGAGCTGTTGAAGATCTGTTATAAGGCATAGGACACTGAGTGTAGAAAGATGTAGGACTAGATTCAAAAGAAATTACAAAGCAGAAGAGCTAGCAAAAAAGAAGTGATTAAATTAGCGAGGGTTCTAGCAAGAAACAATACACTCAAAGGGCTAATGGGGCATGTTTTTGTACAGGGATTATTTACAAAGATGTAGGTAGGTTTAATGCATCAGCAAGCAACCATGGTGTACCTTGGCATTTGCAAGGTAGAAAGCCTTTACCAGCTTTAAACTTAAAAGGACAGTTATTGGAGTATGGTGAGAAGTGTACCCAAGGGAGAGGGCTAAGCCATCTAGTGGGGCTTTGGCCTTAGAAGAACTCAGATACAGTGTACTGCTAAGGGTCAGCCTGTGCCTCCCACTGGCCTATTCTACAGGAAGTCTGAGAACAAACCTCTTGGAGCACAAACCAATGTGGAATAGTAATGAAAGCAGATGCAGCACAGTTACCAAGGTCAAGGTCCTAGCTAAGGACATTAGGCATGCTCTATGTATGTTTGCTTTCCCTAGCCATTAGCTCTAAAATGACAGAAATCTAGGAGCAGAGTGAAAGGGAGGATTAGGAAGTGTTATAAAGAATAGTCCAAGAGGTAGTGAATAAACCTTTGAAAAAAATGTAGCTTTTTTTAAAATCGTACCCAGGATTGAACTCATGACAGTGTGTTTGCAAGGCAGGCACTTATGCCGCTGAGCTAAATCCTCAACCCCAAAGTGGAGCTCTTTAAGGGAGCTCTTTCCAATTCCCTAACAGCAATGCAAACTGTTTAATATGAGGTCCTTGGACCTCATCCTACCGAAAAAACAGTAACTAGAAACTGGGCACGGTGGTGCACACTGGTAAACCCAGCACTTGGGAGTCTGAGGCAGGAGGACTGCCGGGAGTCCAAGGCCAGCCTGAACTACAAAGAGACACCCTGTTAAAAAAAAAAAAAGGAACTAGAGTTGTACTCCTCTTTCTCATCTGTTTATAGGACTCTATCCCTTTTCCCTCAGTTACCTACATTCTACTCCCTTCAGTAACATGTTGTTTCTTTGGGTTAGTTGGGATGTTTTTTGTTTGTTTGTTTTGCTTATCTGCCGAAATTTGGTGCCTCTTTCCTATCTGCTATGCCAGCCACATGGGAACAGATGGGCTTGGGACTTTCTGCCAACTACCTAAATGAACCCAGCCAGAAGACACCCTTACTCAGTTAATTCTCAGACATTTACTTTCCAGATTTTCTACCTCCTGGGACTAATTCTCACTCATCTGTAACTTGGAGGAAAAGAATAAGCCAGAGACGGGGGTCACAGTGAAAGAGTAACTATCAGATTCAAACAAGAGATTGATAAGAAGAAAAAGAAATTTGAATTTGTAATTGATATTTTTGACTCAAAACCTTTACTAAAAGTATACTCCAAGAACACAAGAAGAAAACTGAACCACACAGAAAATGGTCCTCCAAGAAGTTCATCATTTCTCTGACAATACAATGATTGTTAAAGAGATTTTGAAGAACATTTAATAGACAGGAAAGCTGTAAGCCTTTCTATAAAATTATCAATGAAGTTACAAAAAATATGACTTGCTGTTCAGATTATAAAATGAAAATCTCTCCCAACTCATAGTTGGAGAAATGCCAATCTGCCTGACTTGCGCTTTATCCCATATATTTGTGGGCTGATCAATTTGCCAACATCTATTTTCAGGGCAAAGTGACTTAAAACTTTTTTCTGGAGAATGAGTCATTACACACAGCTAAAGACCATTCACCTGTGGCTCACTTCTACTTGCCAAAAATATCTCCCACTTTCAAAGTGATAAAAGCTCAGAATAGCCGCATGAGGAGGTGAGCAGAGAAAACAGGCTGAGTCCCTCATCCCAGGAGTCACACTTCTCCTATCTATTGAAATCTTAAGATTAGGGGAAACGGTATAAAGATTTAATGTTAAATCTACCTGTGATGCGTTGATCATTTTTTGCAGATCAAAATGTGGAAGGAGGTGGCAACTCTCTTTCTTTAATTCACATGAAAAATGCCTGAGGGTTTTATGCCTTCATACCTGCTATTTATGCTTCTGTTATCTCTTAGCAAATCCATGTCTGTTTCCAAATACCTTCCTCTTATTTTACTTCATAAATTTTTAAAATGTAGATATGTCCCCTGCAGTTTGGCTTTCATTCTCAATTAGATTTTGACAATTTTTCTTAATTAAGCAGTGTGGCCTGCATTGCAACTTATTCCTTTCCCAAGCAAGGCTTGAAGTCTTCAAATTCACAGTATAATTCTTTCCTCCAATTTTTCTTCTTCAACTTCAGTTTAATGAACTTTGAAATTTCTTTTTTACACCCCATTTCAGCATCTTCCCTTTGCTTCCTCAGGCCCTCAAAAGTAGTACACAGGGTTGTCCTTGTAAGTGGTTGCAGTGCATTCAATGGGCCTCACGTAGCGATGCTGTGGTCAGAGACTCTGCGATGCCAACACAGCAGTTCCAGTTCCTCCTCGCAGAACAAGTCCACATCTTCACTGTGTTCCTCACATAGGGGTTCCCTTACTGTCTATGTAGTGGACACCTATATGACAATATCATCATGTGGCATGATTAAGCATAGTTCTTGAGGTTGTGCAAGCAGTGACAGAGGCATATGGGACAAGGAAAGACATCCATGAAATACTCCCAGTGCTGGTGAATGTAGGTGTGACAGAAGTTGTACACACACTCAATGATCACCAGGTCTTTCTGGTAATCTAGGCAGGTGAGGCATCTGGCTAATCTTTAGAGGTAGGCCAGGGAGGCTTGAATGGCCATTGCACTGGGAAGCTCTGTCCGAGGGAATGTTTCAGTAGGACTGATTCTCCAGGAACTCAGAAGTGAGAAACCAGTGCCTCCTCAGCCTTCTCTATCCAGAGGGCTTGCAAAGTCCCCAGGAAGCTGTAACCCCATGCACCTGCGTCTGTTGCTTTCCCTTCAGCTCTACAAGCAGCTTCCAGTGGGAAGTACAGCCTTCTGACCCACTGGTTACTTAGTCATCTTTGTAGAGAAAGTCACAGCATTGGGAGAAGCAATGGAAATTATCAACAGTGTAGGGAATTCTAGACTATACTATACTTAATGGGTCAAACAATCAGATTTCTGGAGTAGGTGGCCCTAGGGGGATCTTGCAGATGGGTCTTGGAGCTGGTCCTCGAAAGCCAATCTTTTTGTTTTTTTGGATATTGGGGATTGAACTCACTATCTTGTACTTGCCAAGGAGGCACTTGTGCCACTGAACTAACCCCCACCAGCCTTCTAAAGCCAATCTTGCACCATACTGTAATCAATATTATATTTGAAAGCTAGCTACATAGTGATTAAGGTCCTCTGGCTCAGACAGAACTGGTTTGAGCTCTGACATTGGCTAGCTATGTGACTTTGGAAAACTACTTGTTATACTGATTTTGCTCATGTATAAAGACAGGACTATCTACCATACATGAAAAGTGTTCAGCACAGTGTCTGGCATATTGCAAATAAGTCCTCAACAAATCCAATTAGTATAAATCATCATCATAGTTATTATTTGAATGGAGATCTGCTGTCACTGTACCTCTGAGAAAAATGGTCAGAAATAATCATTAATCGAAGGCACGTAAGTATACCAAGACATACTAAAAGACATAGAGATATCAGAATATGAATATGAATATATAAAGTTTACAGGGCTCATTGAAAAGGTCAATGTGACCTGTAGGACAGTTGAGTGAAGAGTAGCTGAATGTTCAAAATGGAAGGAATCCCCTCCTTTCCTTATGCTAGGATAGAAATTTTCCCGTAGGTAGCAGGCTCAATTTGTGAAACCAAATCAGTTAGAATTTATTCATGGAAGAAGGCTGGGGATTTAGTTCAGCAGCATAAGTGCCTGCCTGGCAAGTGCAAGGTCGTGAGTTTGATCCCTGGTACCAAAAAAAAGAAAATTTAAAATATAAAAATAATATTCATGGAAAAAGGGTTTCAAGGGGACCCTTGAAGGGCAGACCTTTACATGCTAAAGGATATTTGCAGGGAAAAGAACAAGGAATTGAGAGCACTCTAAGGATGCCATTCTGTAAGTATTTTGACAGGAACAACATCCATATCAATTCATTTTGACTGAATGGCTACTGTGAGTCTGGTTCTGTTAGAGGTTAAGGTATAGAAAAGAACATGATAATTTCTGTTCTCAAGGAACTCAAAGTCTTGATGGAAAGCAAGGAGAGAAAAACAAACAAAACCACTTATTACTAGCAGTAAGACAAATGCTATAAGAGAATAATTGCAGTTTTGAAACACTTAGGTGACAGGGCCTGGGCAGAACTTCCACGTAGCCAGGCAAGGCAACAATTTTCAGAGCTACACAAGAGGCCTGCGTTCCAGTTCATCTATCCTGAGACAGCGGAGAGGTATGGCATCTAAATTATTCTGCGTAATGAGGAGACGGGCTGAGCTAGGATATGCTTGATACTTATGGCCTAAAAGAGTGAGAAGGTGTTCGCCAGGATGACTGGGGAGGGGAAGACAACCTTGGCAAAAGCGGCAGCAAACACCAAGGCACTAAAGCCTAAAGCCAGGCACAGTTCATTTAAAACTCCCAATCTTCTTTCCCAGTCTCTCCACCTAGCGCTGCCAGATGGAAATGGTACTCATTTAAATGTGAATTTCGGATAAACAATATTTTTAAAAGTATGCCCCAAATATTGCAAAGAACTCACACACTCTGGGCCTCCTGCCCACCAACCCCTCAGGAATGCCGGAGAGTCAGCCGTTGCGATAAAGTGTGAGAACTATCTTCGTTTATTCTCTTTTCATTCCTACACTTTTCACTCCCGAGGTTCCAGTCTAGGAATGAGGAATGCAGTTTGCAGCTCGCCGCTCGCTGGATACCGACTAGAATTGAGGAGAATTAAGGGGTCATAAATCACTCAGCTTCCTCAAAAGCCAAACCAGAGTCCGCTTTCCCTCCAGCGAATACCGCGCAACTTAGAACCGGAAACCCCGCCTCCTCCGAAGGAAGGCGAAAGCGAACAGCCAATCCAAAGGAAGGCATTCTGTCGCGGGCCAGACAGCGAAACCTAAGAAGGGCTTGAGACCGGAAGCAGCAAGGGGGTGGGGCTCCATGCCGGAAGTGAGAGGCGGTAGTTTCTTTTTTTTCCCATATAGCGCGCTACCGGGCTGGAGGAGCGCCCGCCGTCTGATGAGAACCGCAGCGAGGATTAGAGATCCAGACGTGGTTTGGAGCTGGGGCTGAGCAGCCGTCCCACAGTCAGGTCATGGCCTCTAGAAGCCACTGGGGAGCGTGGTTCCCGAGCCTGCGGGTGCACCCCGCCGGTGTATTCGGGGTAGCCTTTCTTGTCCGAGTTGCCCTGGTGTTCTATGGGGTCTTCCAGGACCGGACCCTGCGCGTGAGGTACACGGACATCGACTACCAGGTGTTCACGGACGCTGCGCGTTTTGTCACGCAGGGGCGCTCCCCTTACCTGAGGGCGACCTATCGTTACACTCCGCTGCTGGCTTGGCTCCTCACTCCCAACGTCCACCTCAGTGAACTGTTTGGAAAGTTTCTGTTCATCAGCTGCGATCTCCTCACCGCTTTCCTGTTGTACCGCCTGCTGCTTCTGAAGAGGCTGGAACAGCGCCAAGCTTGTGGCTACTGTGTCTTCTGGCTCCTCAACCCCCTACCCATGACCGTGTCCAGCCGAGGCAACGCGGACTCCATTGTCGCCTCCCTGGTGCTCATGGCCCTGTACTTAATAGAGAAACGACTTATCGCGTGTGCCTCAGTATTCTACGGTTTCGCGGTGCATATGAAGATGTATCCGGTGACCTATGTCCTTCCCATAGCTCTCCACTTACTTCCAGAACGCGACAATGACGAGTGCCATCAGTCCCAGCATTCTTTCCACGCTCGTTTGTACGCATTCCTGAAGAGCCTGTGTAGTCGGGCTGTACTGAGCTTTGTTGCACTTGCTGGACTCACATTTTTTGCCCTGACCTTTGGTTTTTACCGTAAATATGGCTGGGAATTTGTGGAGCACACTTACCTTTATCACCTGACGAGGCGGGATATTCGTCATAACTTTTCCCCTTATTTCTATATGCTGTATTTGACTGCAGAGAGCAAGTGGAGTTTTCCTCTGGGGATTGCTGCGTTCCTACCACAGTTTATCTTGCTTTTAGCAGTGTCCTTCACCTATTACAGAGACCTTGTCTTTTGTTGTTTTCTTCATACGTACATTTTTGTGACTTTTAACAAAGTCTGCACCTCCCAGTACTTTCTTTGGTACCTCTGCCTTCTGCCCCTTGTAATGCCATTAGTGCGAATGACTTGGAAGAGAGCAGCCGTCCTCCTAATGTTATGGTTTATAGGGCAGGCCCTATGGCTGGCACCTGCGTATTTTCTTGAGTTTCAAGGGAAGAACACTTTTCTGTTTATTTGGTTAGCCGGCCTGTTCTTCCTTTTTATCAACAGTTCTGTTCTGATTCAGATTATTTCCCATTACAAGGAGAAACCTCTGACAAAGAAAATCAAATATGACTAAGAGGTCAAAAAAATAGATTTGGAATTTTTTTCTGAATATTCTAAGCATTCTAGTGAAAATGTCTTTGTTTCAACAGAAATTAAAGCCAGCGTTTTCTTTATATTTAACAGGGACTCACTAATTGAAGCTCACCTTTATAGAAAATCTTAGGACTCATTTATACATAATGGGAAAATCTTAGGATTCATTTATACATAATTTTTTTCTGAATATTCTAAGCATTCTCGTGAAAATGTCTTTGTTTCAACAGAAATTAAAGCCAGTGTTTGCTTTATATGCTTAACAGGGACTCACTAATTGAAGCTCGCCTTACAGAAAATCTTAGGACTCATTTATACATATACAGCCTTGTTTTAAAATAGAAAGACCAGTTGGGTGTGGTGGTGCATACCTGGTAATCCCAGCACTCAAGCAGGCTGAAGCAGGAGAATGACAACTAAATTCTAGATGAAAAGCCTTTTTAGCAAGTAGAAATTTAAAAATATACTAATGTCTTAAGGTATACCTAAAGAATATCTTTGGATATTTGAGGTCCTTAAACACACAAACTATTAACACACCTTAGTATATTTTTATCTCTTTAGTTGTTTTTTTTTTTTTTTTTTGGTGGTACTAGGGATTGAACTCACGGTCTCACGCTTGCCAGGCAGGCGCTTATGCCACTGAGCTAAATCCCTGGCCCTATCTCTTTAATTTTAAAAAGATTTTTCATATAGCATTTAGTTGTGTTACTGGTGTTGCAAAAATATTAGGAGAATATTGTTTTATTACTGAACTTGTTAGTAAGACATTTCCCAGCTTAAACACACCCCATTTAACGAAAATTCTTTGTTGGAAATTGAGACATTCAAGCAAAAACATAAACAGCAGCATTCTAAGGCATCATTGCTCTACTAAAATAGGAAATTGGGGAGGGATATGTAAAAATGAGGTTTTGGTGAGCAGATCTGTCCCCGTTATCACTAATACTTCTGGAGAAGACTGCTTTCTGAGTTGTTTGAACAAGAATCCTGAAAACTTAAATATACATATAACCCATATTGGTTGGGGGCTTCCTAACATTCTAAAAATGTGATAGCGATATATGAATATGATGTTGTGGTTGTGGTTTTAAAAGATGAGTCACTTAAATTGTTCTTTCAGTCAAAAACAGCAGACCCATTATAAACATAAAGCTCCAGAGAAGTAGTATTTTTCATGTCAGTTCAAGCCTAAAGGCTGAGAACAGAGTGACCATAAGCTGGTCATCATGAACAACTGTATTATTGGCAGCATTTCTTTGCTGGTACCTTTTCAGGATCTGGCAATAGAAGGAAAGAATAGGTGGCTTTTCATGGGCTGCTGTTTGAGTGAAAACAGCAGGGTCAAATTTGAGGACAGTGACATCTGTTATAGTCCCTACCCTGTGTTAGGTCTAATGTTGATAGCTCTTTGGATATGACTCTTCAACTAGGGGCCTTCCAACTATGGCATTCTTACCTTTTAAAATTACTATTATTTTTTAATAATTTAAAAATTTGTTGCCAGAGCTAAGAAGGGGAAGAGGTGAGAAATAGGAGTACTGTAGAGTTTCCTCACCCCAGCATAATTGTCTTTTTTATTTCCCTGATTACTGTTTTATAGTTATGTTTACTTGTTTCTTTCTTTCTTCATTTATTTGAGGTACTGGGGGTGAAACGCAAGGCCTTAAGCATGCTAGACAGTCACTTTACCATTGAGCTATACCCTCAGCCCTTATTTATGTTTTACTTTAATTTTCTTTATGGAGGCTTACTCTTTGTATTTAGCACTGAATATACTAAATAATCTATCATGTGGTTGTTCACATCATAAATTAAAAGGCCTAACTTCCATTGTTAGACCTTTTTTTTTTTAACAGATGGATTCTTTATTGACAGCAAATTTCCTGAATATAAGTAAACCAAGGAAATTTAGGTATGCCCATATGTTTAATAGTATAGAACAGTAGGGAAAAGAAAGTAAGAATCCCAGAAGTGATTTTCATCCTTGTGTGTATTTATGGGCTCTAACCTCAAGTAAACTTATATAATTCCAAGAAAATACCTAGTCTAATCCTATTTCACCATAAACAAAATGAAAAGTTTCCCTGTTTGTCTGATAACGCAGGAAAGGCCATTACACTTGGAATAGAAAAGCAATTGTGATCAGTGTCGCACACAATCACATTTGCAACAGAAATCACATTCAAATACTAACTCAGGAAAATAAAAATACATGTGAGATCCAGACCATTCTTCAATGAAGATCTGCGAAGTACTTGAATGTCACAAAAAATGAATAAGATTTTAGAATATCATAAACACATCCATTTCCCAGTAACCCCATCAGGACAGGCATCAAAATGGCATGCATGGTACTGTACCCCCTCCCCTGCCCCTTCACTACTTAGAAAACCCCCCAGTTTCCAGAAACATAAACTGAGATTGGGCCTCACTTCACATGGGGTAGAATCTAAACCAGGGACATAGTTGTGGAACACTCCCAGTCTCTGTCAAATATCTTGCTCCTCAGAGGCCCTAAACATACCTTTTCTTTCTCAAAGCCTGCTCATGAAGATGTGGGTAAGACCTGGGATCTGTCCTACTGAGGTTGAGCATATGATGTAGGACTTTCATCTGAGTGGTTTCCGCATGGACCCTTGGACCCCACGAGAACTCAGCAGGATCACTGTTAGGAACCTGCTGGTGTACCAGGTACTGTTCCTGTACCAAGTCCTCTGTGATGAATTTCCAGGGATCCCCAATAATAATGTGCTCCCTCTCACCTAGTACATTCCTATTTCTCAGGAGTTCCCTTAGGTCCTCCTCACTGAGCCAGTTATGATTACACTCAGGATGAATATCAGGAGGTCCACTTTGGGAAAGATCTGGATCCCGTTATCTAGTAGCCCGCTCTAAGTGAGGCCCAAGGCAAGACAAGCTCATATATGTGGCCAGAGAGACCCACTTATCTCAGTGCCAAAGCTCAGACACATGCACTGAGAATTCCCTAAAGATCAGAGGGAAGTGCTGTCCACAGTGTGCATTCCTTCCAGGGTGACCTGCCCCTTTTGATACTTCTGGAGCAGGAGTGGTACCAATTTGTCAAACTTGTCATTTAGGAACTCATCCTGCATGACCTGAGGGGTGTCCTTGTTCTGTGAGGAACTTGGACTGTCCTCAACTTGCCTGCTGGAGCCCTCACAGCATTGACTTTTTCACTGGAAGCCATAGCAGTGGGAGGAGAGAAGATGCCCTGAGGATTTGGAGGACAACTTGGTGTCCCAGGCCCAAGCTCTTCTCTTAGCATGGCCCCAATAAAAGCACAGGACAAAGAGGATGCAGAGAAACTGGCTGCTTTCTCCTCATGCGTGAGACCCTGCACACCCATGAGGACCCATGCGTTACTCTGGCCCAGGATAGCTTCTCCCGAGCTTTCTGTCTTGGCCACCCTGACCGTGAAGCATCATGTTCTGTGTGGACAGCAAGACCTTGTTATTGAAGACTCAGATGCCTCGACTCCTGAGCCTACCTGTGCCCCCTCTGCTGTGCAAGCTGAGGAAACTGCTTCCCAAGGAAACTTTCACCATCTTGATTCTGGAGTTCCTGAAGCAGGCCCCTCAGAAGGACCTCAGTAGCTCCTACTCAAAGCCACCACCTCAGTCAGTGTACCTCCCATTGTTACATCTTTAAGATTATTTTCAGTTTTTAATATTCTAAATATGACTTTAAACATTTTCCATATTTTAGATCATTCTCACAGGGCATTCTTAGAAGTTAACAAATTTCACCCAGCCTGGTGGTGTACATCTGTAATTCCATCACTTTAGAAGGCTGAGGCAGGAGGATCACTGTGAGTTTGAGGGCAGCCTGGGCTATGTAGTGAGTTCTGGGCCAGCCTGAACTACATAACAAGACGTTGTCAAAAGAGAGAGAGAGAGAGAGAAAGAGAGAGAGAGACAGAGACAGAGACATTTCTATTTGGGTCTTCAACTCTGAATATTTCCCTGTCAGATATTCTTTACAAAAAAATGCAGGTATAAGAATGCAGAGGGTATTGTGCAGTTTATGTCCTGTACAATATGTTTCTTACTCACTTTCCCTCGACACTGGAACAAAATACCCTATACTCACAACTTAAAGGAAGAGAGGTTTATTTTGGCTCACACTTTCTAAGCTTCCGTTCCTGCATAGTTGGCAGCATGATGGAAGGACCTGGTCTAAGGGAAAGTGCTCAGTTCATGGCTGACGGGAAGCAGAGTCCAGGGAGGAGCTGGGAAGGGAAATACACCTTCCAGGTCATGGCCACAGCGACCTGCCTCCTCTGATCGGACCACCTGCTAAGAGCAAGTCTGCTCTAGTGCTCCCACAATCCAGCCACCTTCCGAAGCTCTGGCTTCTGAGTGTATGAGGCAAAGTTCACCTAGAGGAAAAATTTAATTTAGTCTTGGAGGATTTTACTTTTTTTAAATGTTATTTTACTTTTCTCACTTATTTTTGTTCTCCAGTTTTGAAAAATCTCTTTTTGGCTTCTTTCACTTACAATCCTTTTGATTTCTTTGTTAGCTCTTTCATAATGCCTTAAAACTGTTTAGCAATTGGTTTATTTTCTGCATAATTCTTTTTGTTCTTATTTATTTGTTTGTTTGTTGTAATACTAAGGATTGACTCTAGAGCCTTCACACTGAACTACATTCCCATCCCTTAAAAATTTTTTTTTTTTTAAATTTTGAGACAGGGTTTTCCTAAGCTGTTAAATTGCCCAGGCTGGGCTCAAATTTACAGTCCTCCCATCTCAGCCTCTCAGAGTGCTGGGATTGCAATGTGCACTACTATGCCTGGCTTATTTGGTCCTGATACCATCTGTGTTAGCCAGCTTTCCATTACTGTAACACCTGACATAACCCAGCTTGTAAGAAGTTTAGCTCAGTTTTAGAAGTTTCAGTCTAGGATTGGTTGCATATCTTGGCAGTAAGCACATGGTGGAACAAACCATTTAATCTCATGTCTGAAGGTGAAAGCGGAAGAGACCAAGAAGAGAAAGGAAGAGGCCAGGGTCCCATAATCTCCTTTATGGGAAGACCTCCCCCCAAATGAACTACAACCTCCCACTAGGCTCCATCTCTTAGAGATTCCACGACTTGTGCATAGTATAGACTGGAAAAGAAGTTTTTAACACATGGGCCTTTGGGGGGACATTCCAGATTCAAGGTGTAACATTGCCCATTAAGATCAATATGCTCAGGGTTGGGGATTTAGCTCAGTGACACAAAGCACCTGCCTGGCAAGCATGAGGTCATGAGTTTGATCCCAGGTACAAAAAGAAAAAAAAAATCAGTATACCTATTTACAGATAAGCATTCCTTATTAGACTAAGAGAGATTACCTAACTTGTTTTCTGCAATTGCTTTTTTTAATGTTTTCAAAATACGGTCTCTGAAGAGCCTAAGATAAATTCTATCCTGGTTTAGGCTCGTTGAAAAAGCTAACACTTGCTGACTGCCCACCCCGGCAAAAAGATTCTTTTTCAAAACCATATGTGGGAACCACCCAGATAACTCTCCTTGAAAGAAGAGCTACCATCTCCATTTTGGACAAATTTGGCCCTATTTTCATGTGTTTATTATACATACAGACCTGGCTAGGCTATATCTTTGTCCCTCCAGTTGGCTTTAAGCAATGTGAACTGGGGAGCTGAAGAGCTGATGTGTAACCTTTGAAGCCAGGCAACCCGCTGTTTCCCTCTCCAGTGACTCCCCAAATGTGAGCCAGGCAGGATGGAGGCAGGCAGGATGGAGAGCCGAGCTCCACTGTGTTGGCAGAGACGAACCTCGCAAAAAAGGCTATGACTCCCCAGGCGAAAAGGATTGTACATCAGAGCTGAAGCACTGATCCCATATTAATAGCTACTACCTCAGTTGTGCTGTGCAGATTAGTCTCTGCATTTCTTGCCCTCTGCATGTTGCAGAGGTGATCTCAGACCTCTTACCCAACCCAGTTCAAGGCAGTCATGTGCCACTCTCAGTGTCACTCATCCCCGAGCCACCCTCTTCATGGAGAATTAGTAAAACCCAGATTGGGCCCTGTGTTGGGGCCTTTGTTCTGGTGAGCCTCCATCTTGGCTGGATTTAGGACCCGTTGGCTCCCCATAACTGTATAAGTGTCTTAATGTCTTTATTCTTGCCTTGGGTTGCATCAGCAGTGGTAGATTGGAATTAACTCACTAGAATTCCAATAACTTTTCCATGGGATTGCAAATATAAACCTTCCTGGACCATGATGAGGATGGGAGTGGGATTCGTATACCATAGATTTTAGTTATTATCTTCTCACCATCCGATTCTGTAGGTGATATAACGTTGGTTCAAGATTTGTGTAGAACCTGACCATCAGTCAGTTTATATACGGCTGAATATACATTATTTGTCTAATGTTAGCCTTTTTTTGTGTTATTACTTCTGTCCTCTAAACATCTATGAGTGGAAAAATTATGAAAAATGTTTACACAGTATGGCCTCTAAATGTAGTCTCTTGTGTCCTGCCTGCCCCCGGCCAGTGCTACTTAAATGGTATCCATAGTTAAACAGTAACTGTGTTCTAAGTTCAACAATTAGCATTTTGCAATATTCTCTCTCTCTCTCTCTCTCTCTCTCTCTCTCTCTCTATATATATATATATATATATATAAAATTATTATTTATATATATTTTTCTGAAATTTGTTAAGTTACAAAAGTTGAATGTTACTGAATACATCAGCGTGCATCTCCTAAAATTTTTTTCTTAAAAAACCATGATAGCATTTTCTAATATATTTTAATAATCTACCCATCTTCAAATATCTCATGTTGTTTTTGATCTTAAAGAACACATATTCTTAGATCTCAAATATTCCTTGAAAAAGTGTGATAAGTAATACATTCTTAAGAAGTTTGGATATTTTCCTACTCTTAAAGCCGAGTGCTAAGGGGAGTAATCGCTCATCATGGTTGGAACAGTTCTCTTGTGTGCAGTTGTCTCCCTCCTAAAAAAAATAGGGTGATGACCCTCTGTTTTATGTGGTAAATTTTCTAAAGATTATATATGTTTGGAATTCTAATATTCATCCTCCTTTCTTCTCATGATAACAATGTATGATTAACATATTTATCATAAAGGTGATTTTTCATGAGTAATTGATTTTGGATACCTATTCTGCCACAGTTTTATTTAATTTTTCACAGCCATACCTCAAAGTTAGTAGCTGTACTGTAATTTTATAGATGAACAGAAACTTAAAGATTAAATGTCTTGCTAATAAGTGGCAGAGCTAAAATCTCAAGTGAGTTTTTCTAAAATCACATGTATTTTCTACTATATTATGTTTCAGATTTTTCCAGAGTACCCAGACTTGGAAAATAAAGGGTACTGCAAAATAAATACAGCTCAACCCGCACTCTGGCCAATGTCTTGTCTGTTTGTCATTCCTACTGTATTAGGTTTTTGCTTAAGGGGCAGTTCTCTTTCAGCTATCCCAGGTTTGTAAACTTTCTCATTAAAGATTCTTGAAAATCCTTTCCCACATCCAAACCCTGTCGAACCAAGTTCTGTGATTTCTTTGTTATTGTCCACTTCATCATGCCCTTTACCTTCCTAGCCTGGTCTAAGAAGTTGACCTACTAAAATGTGTTAGTTGAGCCATTTGTAAATCAAGCAGCAGAAAATGTGATCATGATTTCCAAAACCTGTTAAATTTCTTTTGCCATGTAGTATAAGTTTTGCTGTGTGCATTCATGTAGTTAAAAATTGTCCTAGACTGACTGATGATATGAGAGAGCCCAGACTTAAATAGCTTAGGGTCAAATCCTGATTTTGTGACCTTAAGCAAAATTCTTGTGTATGTTAGTTTTCTACATGTAAAACGAGGATTTTTAATATAATCCTAAGAATTGTTTGTAAGGATTAAATTGGTTAAATACCCAACCTGCTTATAGTGGCGCAGAATGAGCCACTATGTGTTGACAAGCATTTAGAATAGGACCTCCTTTGGGACTTTAGACCTCTAACCTAATGAATAAAACAAAATAGTTGTTTTAACTGCCTGGTACTATAAACATTACTCCTAATCTTGATCTGACACTTTGTAAAGGTAGACAGATTCTTCAGACAACTGGTTCAGGCTTGACAGTTTGTATTTACATATTCTTGTCATATATTAGTTGATTCTAAACAGTGAAGGTTTGGTTTCTGACCCTAAAGTTAGATAGAAATTCTTTTCTTTATTGAGCCAGGGGTCATTCAAAGGTTGGTGCTCCGTAGATGGAAGCTCATGCCTTCTGCCGGGGTCAGAAGTATCACAGTACACAAGCTTTGTTCAGCTCTGCACTTGGAAAACCATTCATTTAGTCAAACCAAGCATTTATATTCATTATCCCGAACAAAAACCAGACTAAACGGGAACATTTCTAGCTGTTCAGACACTCTGTTAATTGCAATGTCTGCTATACAAAATGAAATGACACTTATAGTGACTACTGAAAAATAATTTGGAGCATGAATATTTGCAGCTCAGTTCATTTCACAAAGGAAAAATTTTAATTCTTTGCTCTCCATTTTTGTGGCAGTTATTTATAGATCCCAGCCATGTGTTAAGTCCTGTACTAAGATAAATGAGACAAGAGTCCGTGTTGTTGAGAAGGTAGCAGTAAAATCAGAAACATTCCACTAATAGAATGTTGTATGAGAACCCATTAAGTTTAATGAAAATACTACAATTTATAAGATGGGGGTAATTGAGGGGAAAGGTAGAAGATGTTATTATTTTACAGATAAGAAAATTGAACTCTGAAACAAGTGCTTTTCTGCAAGCCGCGGCCACCCCAGGGCGGGGAAACCAGAAGCAAGAGCGTCTCCTGAGATCCCCGCCATGCTGGAACTTAGGGCGCCGAGCCAACCAGTAAGCAGCCTGCTGCTTACGGGGGCGCGGGCTTAGAACCAAACATACCACATCCTCCCCCCCCCCCCGTTAACAATTGGGATCCAGGGATCTGGGTATCTCTTAGGAGGTGACCATATTTGGTACAGCAAGTCGGGGGAGTTTCCTTCTACTATCTCTGAAGGCAGATATTTTTATCGCCGTTTTGCTTTGTCCTGATTAATGGTGTTGCTCTGTTCAATAATCTGTGTTGATGTGTTCTATAATGTTGTGTATTTCTTTGATTTTGCTGTACCTAGTAGAAGAACAACTATTGTGAAGACAACGAGATATACAATGTTGCCTGTTACTGTTGTCCTGGTGACCTGCTGTGATGTTCTGCATATGCCTTAATTTTGTAACATGAACAGCTATTTCTGGGAGGACAGTATGTGGTTTGTCAACTAGTGATTTATGGGTTTTTTTTTTGAGGTTTTGTATTGTTTCTACCCTTTTTTCTGTATTGCTTTTTTTTTCTCTTTAAATAAAATTAAAAAAAAAAAAAAAAACAAGTGCTTTTCTGAGACCAAATAATTGGTTAATGGTAAGACCAGGGCTGAACCTACCCTAAGGGCTTCTGATTCCAATTATGCCTTATTTTGAAAGTCCTTCTACAATGATAATGTCTGATTACAGAGGAAACACTTCATTTATTTAGCAAATGTCACTCATTTAAAAAACTACTTAACACAAAGCCCTGAGTATCTTCCACATGCCAGGCATTTTTCTAAGCATTTTAAGCGAAGCTTTGAGTGAGGCAAAGAGTAATCAAACACAAAATGCTAATGATTGTCATAAAGGAAAGTAAGGTGCTATGGGAACACAAAGAGATGGCCGTAAGAAGAAAGTGGGTTAGAGACAGTGGTTAGAGACAGTGGGTCTACTTTCTGCCATTATAAAAATACTCAGAATAATTAACTTATGAAGAGAAATGGGTTGTTTTGATTCACAGTTTTAGAGATTCCATCCCATGATTGACTTGTCCCCACTCACTCTGTGCAAGGTAGCACATCACAGCAGGAGCATGTGACCAAGCAAAACCGATTCTCTTATGACCAAGAAGGGAAGAAGAGGCAGGGGAGTCTCCAGTCTTCGCTGAAAACAAGTCCCCAGAAGACCTCCTTCTTGGTTTTACCTCTTAGAATTTTTACTACCTCTCAATAGCACCAATCTAGTAACCAAACATTTAACATGTGAGCCTTGGGAACGTTTACGATCCAAAGTACAGCAGAAGGCATCTTGATGTGGCACTTTAGCAGAAGTAAAGCCGTGGTACGCATGGAACTCTATCTAGGGGAAGAACTGAGTGAAAAACAGTACAAATGCCCTGCATACAAATGAGCAGTAGGCAGGTGAGTAGAACTGCCTGAATGAGAAAGGACCAATTGAATTCTAATTCACATTACCTGGAACAACTGCATGAACGCTGGTAGAAAACTACAATTAACATTTTTACTGGATTATAATAAAATGACTTTGGACCTGACCTATTTTTTTCCAGACTTCTGAACACATGTTAACTTTTAAGGAACAAGAAATATATGAGTATACAACTTCTATATGTGTAGTGCAACAAAAATACTTTCACACATTGTTTCGTGATGTGAGGACTGAAAATAAACCTGTTTCACAGATGAGAACACTATTTTAAAATATATGCACTTTTTTAGAGTCCAAGTTAGTATATGAAGTGACACCAGAACCCACATCTTCCGGTGGCAAATTTCTACTGCTTTCTCTGTACTGTTCTTGACGTTTAGCTATGATGAGCCCAAGATGGATCCCTGGACCTTGGAATTCAGGGAAAGCAGGAAAAGTCACCCAACAGGTCACTCACTCACCTCATGTATACTTACCAGGCTCCTGGGAGCTATTCTGGTGTGAAGAGATGAGTAAAACACCAGTGTTCTCTTCAAAGAACTAGTGGAGGAGACGGTCAGAAAGACGGAATCAAAAATAGTGAATGCTGCTGCCAAGGGCCAGCCAGCAGACAGGCAGGCTTGTGAGTACCTGGTGTGTCCTTACCCACCTTATTCACTGGATTTGGCGTGGCAAGGCCTCTGCCTCTCCCGAAGTAAAAATGATCGTGAGAGATAAATATTTAGAATTGATTTAGAACATTGAGATAGCCACAGCAATGCAACTGAAGACACCCAGGAAAGAGGACTTCCAGAATCGCTTAAGAAAGTAGCAAGAATGATGGGATAAGTGTGTGCCAAGTGAGGGGATTCATGGTAATGTGTCTTTTCGGTGACATAATTTTTTTTTGAGATAGGGTCTTGCTTTGTAGTTCAATCAGGCCTTAAACTCATTTTGTAGCCCAGGTTGGCATGAAACTCATGGCAATTCTCTTGCCTCAGCCAACTGCATGCTGGGATTATAGACATGCACCACCATGCCTGGCTACTGTAATATAATTTATGCATTCACTGGATTTTTATTTTTATTTATTTATTTATTTTTTTGGTACTGGGGATTGAATTTATGACCTCACACTTGCCAGGCAGGTGCTTATGCCAGGGAACTAAACTCCTGGCCCCCACTGGATTTTTAATACACCTTGTAACTTAGTTATCAAGGACTAGAGTAAAATGTATATACAGTTGTTTATTAGTCCATCAACTGGACAAAACTAATGGAACCTGGTAGTTACTTGTCCTGAGATGTTTCCTTTATTGTAGGTTAAACACTAGGGGCTTTCTTTGAAACTTAACTGTTTAAAATCACTCAGTGATTAGTCATACCTTTGAAAATCCTTAGGGTAGCTCATGAGACCTTTTGTGATCTAGCTCTTGTCTGCATCTCCTGCTTCATGTTCCACCTCACCCTGCCCTCCATCCCTACCAAATTATACACCTCTCTGTGCTTTTGTGTTTGAAAATCCTTTGACTATAATTTCTTTCCCCTCCTCTGTGAGCCTCTCCAGCTCTTGTTTAGTCCGAACATGACTTTTGTGAAACATTTTCTGATACAATGCAGATCACCTTAGAATGTAAGTCCCACGCTATCTCGGCTAAGGAATGGGGCTACTGCTTATTTCACTGTAATTATTTTCCCAGGGCTTTCACACATCCAAGAAAAGACAGACAGTGGTAACCAACATCGTGGAAGTGCTGGGTGTGCCACACACTCTCCTGTTTGTCGAATTGAGTTGTACATGAATCTGTCAAGTGGGGGCTGGGAGAGTGGGCTTATGTTGGCAGCTGTGAAAAAGGACAGTTTACTGTCTACTATTTCCAATGCTATCAGTATCCACTTAATTTTCTAAGCTAGAAGTTTATAATTGCTTGCTTCCCCCTATCTAATCAGTCATTAAACCTTGTCAGTTCTGCCTTTTAATGTCCCTAGAGCCTCCTGGCATCTTGCCATTGTCATTGCCAATTCCACAGTGCAGGCCCCTCATTATCCCTCACCTGGAATCGATGGCCCCTGACTGGTCTTCTCGCTTTTCGTCTCTCTTGCCCGTCATCCCACCTCTCATCTGTTCCCCCTCTGGTGCCACAATGTGCCTTCCAAAGCAGATCTAACTGTGTCACCATCCTGAGGAAAGCATCCTATGGCAGTCCGTGACCTGCAAGAAGAAGTCCAAGCCCCCTGGCATCCTCCATCTTGCACCAGTTTCCCCTATTCGCCCTCACTGTAGCCTACTAGATAACGCAGTTTCCTGAAGCTGCACAACGAAGCCCTTCCCTGTGCTGTTTCTCTGCCTTCTTGTTCCTGTCCTGCCCTCCAGATGAACTGTCACCAATTTTTCCTGATTCAGTCCACAGCCTGTGCCTCTCTCAAGTGGCGTACAAGGTGAACTGATGGACAGAGTGAACTAACTACGATGGAAAAAAATAGAACCAGAGTTGTAAGAGCTGGTAAATAATCTCTATTAATGTGCTTGCTATATTATATTAAACTGAGCGTGTCTCTTTCTCTTAGAGTTAGGTAGTTCCCAGAGGACAGGAATTACTTTGTGTTTATATCCTTAGCATGCAGCATTAAGTAAATAAAAATGTTTGCTAAATAAGTGCTGTGAGTGTAGGGAGGAAGCAAATGTCCATTGAACACCTATTATAAACCTAAATGCTTTTTGCACATCATCTTGTTTAATGTAATGCTCAGAAAAAATTTTTTTGAGAAGCCACCACTGCTTCCTACCAAGGTTATGAGCACCTAAGGGCTGGAGCTAGAGTCGGAACCTAGGTCTCTCCTCCAGACTTTTGCTTGCTTGAGTAATTTTTAAACAGGTAACTTTGCTTCCCTTTCCATGCACACTGGAGAGTGTCTGGAGATGTTCCAGTGGTCACCTCCAAGGTGTGCTGCTGGGTCAGGCGTACTGCTAAACATCCTGCAGTGCATGGAGAAGCCCCACAACAAAGAACTGTCTTGCCCCAAACGCTGACAGTGCCAAAGTAGAGCTGCTCTAAGAAAATACTATAAACTGGTCATTTATAAATGATAGAAATTTATTTCTGGAGGCTGGCAAGTACCAGATAGAGGTGCTGGCAGATTTGGGATCTGCTGAGAGCCAGTTTCCTGGTTCAGACAGCTGTCCTCTCACTGCGTCCTAACATGGCAGGAAGGGAAGGGAGCTCTCCAGAGTCTCTTTAAAAGGATAGTCATTCCCTTCATGAGGGCTCTACTCTCAGAGGTCCACCACTTCCTCAAGGCCTTACCTCTCATACTATCACCTTGAGGGTGAGGTTTCAATTTAAAAATTCTGGAGGAAACCAACATTTAGCCTAAAAACTCCAGTAGACCATGTTGACTCTAATGAAAAATCAAATAATCTAACAAAGTAATTTTAGCCATATCCCTATGGGGAATCAGACTAAGTTGAACAAAAGTCTTAGGGGCTTGAGGTCAGCCCTGAGCCACTGGCATTGGTAGGGAAAAAAAACCCCAAACAAACCCTATTCCATCCTAACCTGCCTCTAGTTTAATGATTCTTACTGTACCTCATCCATCTAGCCCTTCTTCTTTCTATTTTTTTAAACTTTTTTTTCTTCCTCTGTAGACTCTAATTTAGCTTGGAAGAGGCAACACAGAAAGCTCCAGTTTTTTCAAACCACTTTTCTAATTAGAAGATAGAGACAGTCTAAGAAGCTGCAGGTTTCAATTTGACAACCTCTCTAGAATCTGGGAATAAGGCCAGAAATGTCACACTCTGAAATTGACAACAAAAAGTTGATGAGATTAATCACTGTGATAATCTTTCCAGGAAATAACCCACTGAAGAAATTCTTAGTATGTGTGCTGTTGATAAGGTCTGGCTGTTTCCTAATCTCAGCCAGGGTCCAGGAATGCCTCCTCACAAAGGAAAGCATTTAAAACATTAGTTGTGCAAGGTAAACTATAATCTAGGAAATTATAAAGTGTTTGTCCTGAAGAAGTCTTCTAATGGGGGAAGCAGTTAATGATGCGTAAGTATAGCTACTTGTAATGGTTTTTGTTTCTGTTTTTCTTTCTCTCAGCAGAGGTAGCAGAGGCCTCGATTAGTCATTGCTGGAGAAATGTGGGGAGCAATGGTGATGGAGGTGCGTGGGGCGGCAAAGGCTCACAGAAGTAACACACTTTATGGGTGTTTGGATGTTGTTGTCCTCCCCAAAGGGTCATGTGTTGGAGGGCTTGTTCTTCAGTATCATGGTGGGAGGTGAGGGGCCTTTAAAAGAGGGAGCTTGTCGGGAGGGCCTTTGGTTGCTGGGGGTGTACACTAGGAGGGGCTGTGGGACCCCAGCTTCTCTGGCTTTCTCCTGCACCATGTGATCTCCATCTCACTTGCCATGATAGACCCAGCCTAGAGAATCCTTGCCAGGGCTAAGGCAATGGCATAGATTGCTCTCTGAGCTAAATAACCCTCTTTCTGCTATCGAGTTAGCCTGCCTCAGTTATTTTGTTATATTAAAAAGTGAGCTGATACACTTGAAGTGATTCTTAGAAGCCCGAGAACCCTGGCTGCATGCAAAATTGTGTGTGTGTGTGTGTGTGTGTGTGTGCATGTTCACACATTTGCACATTTTTTTCCTGTGGAAAATGTAACATTCATCATAGGGATATTTGACTTCCAAAATTACAACCCTTGACCTGATAGTTAGGCATAGCAACAGGGAACAGTAAACTAGAAAGAAGAAACCCCTGGAAAAGAGTTCAAGAGGCCGAGTCATAGGTAGCCAACCAGGTATTTAGGATGGGATTCTTTTTAAGTTTTGCTTTTCTAGTTGTAGGTTACAGAAGCCAACTTTAGATAAAGGACTAATTTGAAGAATATTGAGTAGTTCATAAATTCCCCAAGCGTTGCTGAACAAAGAGGCCTGGGTATGCAGGAAATTGAACAGTTTGTGGACTTTTCATCAGGTAACCAGCTCCAGGGATTTCCAGTCTCCAGATTTCTATTTTAGGTTTTATATTTCCAAGACAGAAGCTAACTTTTGGGACTGGGGCCAGAGAAGAGGAGCTCCTGAGCCAAGGAATCACGTCAGTTGTTGACTAAAGTCATCATTACTGGTTTAGAGCAGGCGTTTTAGCTTGAAAATAGTGGGAGATTAGTTTCCAGTGACCCAAGTTTTCTGATTGCCACTTACACGCTGTATATTCTTCATGTGTTTTCTTAATTTCTTACTATCTTAACAATTAATTAACAGGGTTAGGATAGGAGTGGAGTGGAGAAACTTTTAGGCAAAGGAAACAAAAAATGCAGTGGCCTTCAAGAAGGGTGAACTCGGGGAGGACTGAAATAGCAGAAGGACGTCCTATAGGCTTACGATTGTGGTGAGAAGTTCAGGACTTTTGTTTTTTTCTGAGGCAAGGTCTTGCTATGAGGTCCATGCTGGCCTTGAAGTCACACTGATCTTCCTACCTAGGCCTTCAGAGTGCTGGGATTACAGGCATGTTCCACCACACTCCACTGAAGTTCAGGGGTTTTGTTTGTTTTCCTGTGTGCAATGGAAAGATGTAAATACATATAAATTACCCTTTTAAAAAACACTGGCTACTCAATGGGGCATGGACTCTAAAAGACCAAGTAGGAATTTATTGCAATAAACCGGTTGAGTGGCCACCATGGTGGCTTGAATGCAAGTGCTAGTTCTAGAAGCGGTAAGAGTGGGTGGATTCAGCACACACCTTTGATATTGGAGAGAAAAGTAAGGACTTGCTGAGGAGTTTGTATCAGGGAAATCCAAAATGAATTTTGGCTGTGGTAATTAGATTGACAGTAATGTCCTTTACTGAACTGTGACGTCTAATGGAAGGAGTAGATTTGGGGACAAAGACCGAGTTTGGAATTGATCAAGTTTGTGATGATAGGTATCAGTGAGGAAGTTGGAGGGCAGTCAGATATACACTGGGGACTCACTAGATAACAGATGAACTCGGAACTAAGGGTTTGTCTGGGATTGCTTGGGAGGATAAGGCCAAGCTCTGGATGGACGATCTGACATTAGGAAGTCTCTCTTGGTGGCAGTGGGCAAAGGGCAGTCAGTGAATAACTACTTAGACCAGAAAAATGCTGTATTATTTTTAAGGAGTGAGCTCTTAATTTGTAGATGTTAATGTAGAGAAATCTGTAATTTCTACCTGTGGCACTTAGTTTATTTTGGACGCCTGAATTACCTGCATTCATGTAGTAAATACCACATCCTTTGCAATTCCTGAATTTTCCTTACTTAAGTCTTCAGCAAAGTCTTTTTGGCTTCTTTTTCTGTATATTTGAGGGGTTGGCAGGAATTCATTGTCAACTCAGCCTGGAAAGAAGGCCAAGTCTGCCAATAAATCTCTCTTTGGGCCTGTAAATATTTGCACAAGGTCCATTAACTGTAGTTAGTGGCCATAGGTAAACTAGGTACTTATAGGCAACTCTAATAAACCACACTCAGAAAATCCATTTTATGGTCTATTTGTAATAAAATTTTAATTTTGAATAGTGTGAAATTAAAACCTTCCTAATTCTATTTTGGCATTTTGTGTATTTATGGGGTGGCTCTCTTTATTAGTTTTTAACATATGGATTTATTTTGAAAGCAGTCTAACAAAAACCTAAGTAGAAAGTTAACCCTGTGTATGGTATGTATAGTTAGACACACACAAAACAAACTAAATCACACAAACTGTATACAGCTCCTAGTCATACAGTTAAGTACTATCATAATAAATTAGTGTATCTGGGGATGCCAGCTTCCTTCCTGTTCAAGTAAAGTTAAAATTTTTCTCTTGTTATCGAAACAATATGCTAAAAAAACCCCCCAATCTACTCATTTTAGAAAAACAAAACTTTAAAAAAGAAATTAGGAACCCAGTACTATAACTTCACACTTAAAGATAACCAGTGTTAATAGGCAGGGCGTATCCTTCCAGGTCATTGTGCAGTATGTATGCTGTATGATTTGGAACCGTACTATTCATTGTAATGTATTAAAGTTTAAAATAAGCCTAAAAAACCTAGCCCCTTTCATGCTTTTTGTATTGTGTTCACTGGTACATTCTTTTAAAAGTTGATTTTTCTCTTATATATTGTGCTGATTCATTTTATGTGTCAACTTGACCGGGCTAAAAGACAGCTGGCAAAATATAGCCAGCTATATAGAGAAACGCATTCAAGGGTTTCAAAGAATGCTTTTAGGCAAAGCGTCTTAGGTTAACCATTTTAAAACAAAAGCAAACAGTAATATACTGGGTCCATGACTCTCCTTTGAAACGTACCACCCTTTCACTTGTAAAACAAGCTGTTATCTTCCTACCTGGGGTTCTGTCATCATTTTTTGCCCAGTAAGCCAAGCCCAAACTTTCTAGATTCACAAATTACAGCTTTTCTCCTCACAAAACACAGAAATATTCACCACTCCAGATTACAATACACCTCTCTCTTTTGAGGACCCCTGCTCTATTTCTTTGAAAGTGTACTTGTGTGTGTCTTAAAAATTTTTTTAGGTATGTCTGTGAAGGTGTTTCCAGAAGAGATTTGTATTTGAATCAGAATGAGTAGAGAAGTCAATAAGGACAGGCATCATGAGATTTGTTGAGGGCCGCGGTAGAACGGAAAAGGTGGAGATGAGGTGAATTTGCTCTCACTGCCAGCTGGGACACCCATCTGCTGCCCTTTGACATCGGTGCTCCTGGCTGTCGCATTTGGACTTGAGTCGGGACTTGGACCACCGCCCTCCCTGGTTTTCAGGTGTTTGGGCTTTGACTGGAATGACACCCCTGGCATTTCTGAGCCTCCAGCTTTCTGAAAGTAGATGATAGGACTTCTCCAACTCCGTAATTGCCTGAGCCAGCTTCTCCTCATGTCTCTTTTTATGTATCTATCTTCGCCAGCTTGGTCCGGTGCTTCCTGAAGAACTCATGTTTCTTCACTAATTTTAATGTGGAATAATATACATAAGAATAGTGCTTAACATGCATCTGTGAAGTCTAAAGGATATTAAAACAAATACCCATACAGTTAGCGTCCAGATCAAAACACAGAACATCACCGACTGCACCCCTCTTTCTTCTCCAAGCAAAAAACACTCTTCAGAATTTTGAGTTAATATCCTCCCGACTTTTCTTTTTTTTTTTTTGTACCAGGGATCGAACTCATGACCTTGCGCTTGTAAGGCAGGCACTTAAGCCACTGAGCTAAATCCCTGGCCCATCCTCCCAACTTTTTGCTAATTGCTTTCTTCTCTGATGTGTGTCCTTTAACAAGATGCTGTTTAGTTTGAGTGTTGTTGAGATGTACATATGTAGAATCACATTGCATGGGTGCTTTTATGACACTCCTTTTGCTTAATACGTGTGCGCCATCCATCCGTGCTGACACATGTAGCTGACTCACACTCATTTTTCACTGTTGTATCATTTTCCACTACACAGATGTATTATCTGTCCTGCAACTGAGTGACATTTCTGCATTTAAGTTTGCAGAAGACAAGGCTGTGAATTCTCAGTATAAACAGCTTATTTGGTTTTGTTTTCCGCCTGGATGGTTATAGACCTTTTTAAAAAAAAGTCTTTGATATTCAAGAATAAATTTAAATAAATATTAAGTTTGCTTGACATTCTCATCTCATCCCCTTTATTTTCATTTTTGGGTTTTTTTTCCCACTATGCTTTTAGCTTTATGAAAGAAAACCTCGGCTTGTCCAGCATGGAAGTGGGTAGGGGTCCCTTAGAAGTTAAAGTTCCTGTGGAAGGCTCGGCACAGGACAACAGTGCCATGCAAGGCACTGCAGTGAGAGGCCATAGCCATGCTGGTGCTGTGTGTGTGTGTGCGTGTGTGTGTGTGTGTAAAAATAACTTACCAATAGTCAGGGAATATAGAAAAGCTAAGAATTTATTGATGCGGTGCAAAAGGTCAGCGGCTGAGTCTAAAGGAGGACCACACTGTAGGGTGAAGGGCTGAGATTTGTATATTTGGTTTTAATGGAGGAGGGCGTCATGCTTGGAATGTCTCCATCGGGTCATGGTAATTCTATTGTCCGTTCACTCAACTTTAAGCATAGGCAGGTGTTGTTCGAAGATTGTTTTATTTGACAGAATCTGGCACTGTTGGCATTGCTAGAAACAGTCCTTCCGAGTAAAATTAATTAACCAATATTTAAAGATTGATTAATGTTAGGGGTCAGGGGGATCAGAATAAAATCTGTTGAAAAGGACCCTTGACGCTGTCTCAGGACAGGAGAAGAAGTGATGCTCTTTGAGACAGAACAAGCAGTTAGATCGAGGTGATGTGTGAGGAGTTCTTGCCTGTAGCTTACAAGGTGGAAAGTTAATGCTTGCTGCAGACTCATCACTCAGCTGCAAGGTGGCTTTTAAAGAAACAGTGGTAAAATAACCATGGTTCCCCACAAACAAATTTATGATTTCTTCACCATAATTAGAAGTGTCATGGCGTATCAGGGGCAAGAAGGGAGGTGACTGTGAGTAAATCACTTCCTCTTCCCCTGAGTGATTGCTCCCTGGGTGACTGTCATGGCAGCTGACTCCTGCCTAGAGCGCAGTGCCCTTAGTAGACATGGCGGCCTCCCTAAGAGCAAACCTCATCAGAATCTTTGCTCTGTTGTCCATGCTTTTTGTGCTGTGAACAAGCCATGAGTAGGTCTGGGGCCACCTGGCCTCCCTAAAACACCAGTGCGTGTTCCCTTCTCAAGGTGGTGGTGGGGTTTGAACTGGATACCACTTTCCACAAAATGGCAGGCTTGCGACAATCACTTTCTCTAGTCTCTGTCTCACTGACATGTGGAATGTTTCTTCTCTTCTGAATCACCGTAAGTGATTTCAGATGGGAACCGTGAAGGGAAAGTGTTAAATGTATGCACTCGGATTGTCCTTTGGGCTGGAAATACTACCTATTTAACTAGCATTGACTCTCAAAAATTGAAGAGTGGACCTTGTGTGCATTCATGCTGTCTCCTGGATTCCGGCCAGAGGGCAGAGTGGATAGAGACAGACGAGCAGATTCTGTTTTCCAGCCCGAAATTTCAGAAATTCCCAGCCTATTCAGCAGGTTACAAGGGAAACGGCTTGAATGCTACATAGGATTTATGGTCACTCAGGGGATAAGCACTTGTTTCCGATGTTGAATGAGACGGTCTTTTCCTCTTAGCCTCTGGACAACACACAGGGATGCTGGCCATTTGTTTGCCAAGCACATTATAAAAGACAAAAGAACATTGGATGGGAGGCTGGATGATGTCCTTTGTACCCTTTCCCAGAGATCCTGCTCTTTTGCTGCTAAGGGGGAGTTTATCTCACTAATCCTGGGGTTCTGAGATATGTGCTTGCTTGTTCAATGTCACCTAAGGCTTTTTCATCAGTGTTTGAAAAATTGGTCTGTCTTATGATCACACAGGTATTTTTTACTGTTTTAAGGGCCTGACAAATCAGGGATGCTTCTCCCTTTGGAAGATCTCTGGTTAATTTTCCCTTTATGGGCCTGAAGTCCTCTTAATACTCAGCAAGCAGGTAAGCTTTTTTCTTTTCTCCTGGGAAACAAAAGGGATTAGCAATTCTGACTTTGCTTATTGTTCTTAAGTAAATTAATTGCATTAAAGTTTATGTGCACCTTGCAAAGAGAAGATAAATTATACATATTACAAGAAGGGAAGAAAAGGCATGATGATTATGAAATGCCTCTGAGAAAGGTGCTTTGTTCTTTGCTTGCTGTGTGATGTATCTATCAGCGCCTGTCCTTTCAGTGGGCTGGAGATGCCAGTGAGCTATGACCAGGAGTCCCAAGCTTATTGTTCCTGTTATGGGGAGGATAATTGAAAGATCCAACATTTTCCTTTAAGAGTTATCCAGGTGCGCCCTTGGGGTTGGCTGTGGTCTAGGCAGCTTCTTTCTTTTTCAGGGACAGAGATAGGTAGGGTAGGATAAGTTGGGTAAGTAGCAAATGTGGCTTTAGACTAATCAAATACTTGAAAAGAAAACTTTATCTTTAGCCATAATCTGGAAAATGTACATATTGCAATCATATGTTTCTTGGACTGAGAAAAAGAAGGGATGATAAAATAACCCTTTGATACTTTTATACCTGCTGGAGTCTTGAAACTCATCCCTTGGTCTCTAACACCATCCAAGTAGGCCCAGCATGGAAAGGAGGACATCTATGTTTGATAACTTTTTAAAATATCATACATTGAATATTTTGGTAGCAACAAAACAGATGGTGCAGGATGCTAAAAGTTAGGGACAGACCAAAATGACAAGACCATTTTTAATTTTTGTTTCCTTTTCCTTATCACATATGCTAGGCACCATTCCAGCACTGCCTGTGTCACTTCTGGCCTTGGGCAGCAGATGACATTCTTCAGTAATCTAGAGATGAGTGTTATAATTTCCCCAAGGGCAAAAAGTCTAGATCAGCTGACTTCTCAGTCCTAATTTCTTTATTTAATAACTCTGTTTCACCTTCCTCTCTTGTCAATAGTTGTAAACATGGAATGTACTATCTATCCAGAGACGTTGTAAATGAATTACATCTACCCAGATGATGCAAATGAGTAAGAGTTGTTTGCAATTTCAGGGCCAGGGAAAATGCTTGATATTTATCATGATTTATCATCATTGTCACGATATGATTATTAACTTATTTGGGTCACTGAGAAGCAAATGTCCTTCCTTCTTTGATAGAAATGCTTAAACATCGAACAACTTGGTTTGCAAGTGAAGATGAATGTTTCCTATTAAATTTGCAGATATCTTATATGTCTTCCCGTGTTGAAGATATACGGCATATTTCCTGGGTCGGGACAGTAGAACCTGATATCCTTTGTGGAAGCACGATAGATAATACTCACAGAGTTCCTTAATCTCATCTGATTCCCATGAGAGGGAGCATTGTTTCACAGTGATGACAGCAGATCTCAGCCCCATCCTGAGTTCCTCCCGAGAGACTCCTGAAACACTAGTTTTATAGCAAAGATGCCTTCCAGCAAGACTGACTATAAAAAGAATTTTCTCTCCCATTGACTTGTATTATAAAATCAGATATATGATCTCATGGGGGAAAAAGAATCTCACAACTGATTGGACAAAACTGCTTAGTTAAGGAATGAGTAGATACATGATGTTCTTGCTTTATTTCACAACCAAGTTATAAGTTCCTTACTAAGACTCCCATTTTTGCACCTCAGAGAAATTTAGCACAAAATCTAAAAAAGGGTTAGGCATGGGGCATATGGAGATAGGGTGGCCACATCTGTATACTAGAACTAGAATTTTTTTTGCAAACTTTAAAAAAAATTGCTGTAGTATTCTTTTTGAAAATCGATTATTATTCAAAAATTGAACATGAAAAGACAAGAGCCTAAGTCCCTAAGTGCCAGGTGAGGAGGAGCCGCACCCGGTGATCCAATCTCTCTTGCAACCCTACGCAGTGGCGTTTGTGCTTTGAAGGCCACGGATGGGAAACCTCTGTGATGGGAAGATTCTCTATGGGTCAAGATGAGATTCCTGAGATCCAGTGATTTAACTAAGTCTAGGCTGCCAATTATTGGTAAAGTCAAGACCAGGAAGCGGGACTTTGACTGTACCTGGAAAATTCTAAGCTCTCCCTTCTCTGAACGAAGAGAATTTCTCTCATTTTGATTTATGTCAGAGACTAGAATTTAGCATCAACCAGCTCCTTCTATGCCTGTAAAAAGAAGCAGGCGGCAATATCACCATAAACCACTAGATGTCACTGTAGGCTACATTATTGTGCTTACGGTCTTGCAGCTGAATTATATTCGAGTGTCTTAATTGGGGGTTTGTAGACCCTGGGGAATTCATGGATTACTTCAAAAGGAATATGAAAAATTAAATTGTGCTATAATCTCCACGAAAAATTTAAAAAAGGATGTTTCGCAGACAGCTCCCTGGATGAACAGTGGAGTCGATGGGGCTCTGGTGGGTGTTTTCCCACCTTCTTTTAAATCAGCAACATTGCCGTTTGCTTCGTGGAGTAGACTCCGTGGGCCTGAAGAACCTGAGATTTGAAGTTCCATAGGAATGGGCTTGAATTGGGCCCCTTCCTTACTTGTGTAAGCTTGGGTGTGTATTTAACCTCTTCTTGCATGGCCATAACGTGATGACTCGTGATGAAGTATTGTAAAGACAAAATGAGATGCTATGTAAAAGCACGAAGATTAGCTGTCGTTTTAAACTTTTATTACTTCACTTGATAAAAGTATGTCTACAGCTAAGAATATTTGAAAAACTACTGACTAAATCCAATCTTTTCTTTTCTTTTCTTTCTTTCTTTCTTTCTTTCCATTGTACCTAGGATTGAAAAACCCAGGACCTTTGCACTGAGCTACATTCCCAGTCCCTTTTTTATTTTCTATTGTGAGACAGAATCTCACTAAGCTCCCAAGCTGGGCTGTAACTTGTGATTCTCCTGTCTCAGCCTCCCAGAGGGCTGGGAGTACAGGTGTGCATCACCATGCCTGGCAAACTTTCATTTTAAAAATGTGGGAACTGGAACTTAAGAGGACAAATGGTTTGATGAAGTTTCACAATTTGATAATACAATGCAATTATTTATGTAAAACAAGACATGCCTCTTCTAATCTTTTACAGGTGTAGCCCTCTCCACTTGGAGGAACCTGATATTTCCCTGTTTGGGTTCATAAAAGTCATGAAATAGAAAACAATCCTTCTCTTTATAACTGAGCATACTGAACAATTTAGTTTGAATTTAAGCCTTATCTTTCTTTTCTCTATCCAGAACAAATTTACACGATTTCAACAATGATGTGCTCTTTGGATGCAGCTAAATGTATGTTAATTAAGTAAATATAGATGTTTTCATAAATTTTCAATCCCAGGTTAATGCTTTGATTTCATCAATCTCGTTGATTAGGCAAATGTTTTGGCTGAGAAGTTTCGCAGCCGTTGAATAGCTGCATAGGTGCCAAGGGAAGGATTTAAGAAAGGAGAACTCATGTATGTGTAGCTGTATGATTGTTGGTTTCTTTGATAAATTATCAGCCGAAAAAATAACTCAATGTTGTGGGTCATTTAGTTTTACCTCCCTGAAATCTCACTGCATGCTAATCGCAGCTTATTTCCCTGGATTCCTAAGACTTGCAAATAGTGGTTTTCAAGGAACACCATTTTACGAATACACTGTAGAATTCCGTGGGACGCCATGGTCTCTAACATCCAGGACTAAGGAAGCCTCTACATCGTGAAACCTACAGATCAAGGGCGGGTTGATTAGATCTGGGATGTTCTGGTTATTTGGAAGGTTTCCATGGCACAGAGGCCTTTAGAATCCTGGACCATTAGTCTCTAAAACAGGTTCCTGGGCTTCTCGGTTACTACCTGGGGTCTCTGTTGCTGCTGCTGCTGCTACTGCTGCTGCTGCTGCCGCCGCCGCCGCTCCTGCTGCCAGTAGAGGGCGCAGGCGTTCGGTCCAGTGGGGAAAGGCAGGGCTGCTTGCCTTCCCTGCGGCAGGGTCGCAGCCAGTCACCCGTCAGCACGCGGGCAGCTGTCTGAGGACGCCCGTTTTCCTGGGGCCAGGAAAATGTTTTAATAAATTCTTTTGAAATAATAATAAAAAAGAACATAATAACCATAAGCACATAATCAGGAATCCAGCCTAGATTACATTAATCTTCATACTAACAGTCATAAAATAAGATTTTTATTAAATGAAAGAGCCTATGAAGGCCAGAAAGTCCCAGGCTTATGAACACCCTGATTTATCCTTTCAAATTCCAAGTCCCAGATTTATCGAAAGGGCAGAGGGAGCAGATGGAGCCGGCTGAGCAGAGAAGGGTCTCTTGTCTCAAGGGAAACACTGGCCTGGGGCCCAACGCGCAGCTGGGAGAGGAAACGCTATTTCTCCCTGGCCCAAAGACCTTTCTGACCTCAAAGCTGCTGAATTCCTTACCTCTAACCTTCCCCCGCCAAATCTTCAAAAAACAGATTGCCTCCAGCCTTTGCTGGCCAAGTGAGCTTGAGATGGCTGGACGCTTCCTCCCCAACCCAGGCCAGGGAGAACTGTGCTTTAGGCTACCTAACACCTCGAGGTTTTGCTCCTTGAGAAACAGCCGCGGGAGGAGCTCTGAATTTCATAGCAGGTATCTCTGCTAGCACCCCCTCCCCTGGTCATGGTTTGACTCAGAGGAAGTGCTTCTGGAAGACAAGAGGAGGAAGAGTAAGTTTTCCTACTGCAGTGTCACAGGGACGCTGTGATCTGACATCTCCAGATCTGTCACCTGGCTGCTGGGAATGGCATCTGTAGGTTCTGGGCTGCAAACTCATGCCTTTGGGCTTTGAAGAGTTTTCCTGCTGGAGGCGGAGACGGGCAGGTCAGGGAGGCTTGTGGCAGGGAAGTTTCTGTGTGAAGATTCTGACCACCAGGTGGCGCTAGACCGATGACCAGCGGCCCTACCTACCCAGTAACTCACCCGTAGACCTGTGCAGTACGCTAGGGTTGAGAGGCTCTGCCCTCCAGGGCTTTGGTGCTAGGCTCCTACAGAACTCCAGAGAGAGAGGGGCCCTAGAGGAGCAGCAAGGGGTGGGAGAAGTCTTAAAAAAAAACCCTAAGCATCATTTCTGACAGCTGTGGGCAGCAGCGAGCCGGGGTCCAGGAGAGTGCAGAGGAAGTGGAAGATGGGGCATCTGCTGACTGCGGCAATGATGGGGACACATGTGTGCCTGCTCATTTTGGGCAACGCTGCTCCCATTCTTTTGGAGAGCAAGTTTCATCTTTCCTATTAAGATTCTAGGATTAGTTAATGGCCCTGATTATTAAACTGCTGAGCGGCTCTTTCTTACCCCGTGGCCTGTGGGTCAGTCCTTTACTATGCTGGCTCTGGTGGGAGCAGAGAGGTGATGCTACATCACTGCTATGCTCATTGATGTTTCCGTCTTTCAGCCTTTGTGGGGCCAGGCCTGGGGACGCAGAGATGAGTAGTAGATGGTCTGTGCCATATGTATAATATAAAGTCTGGTGGGAAAGACGGGATGTGAAACAGGCCATTGGCATACAGTGACAAGTGCTGGGCCAGAGGTGTGTCTAGGAGGGTGGTGGCAGCTGTGACTGGTGTGTGCAGGGGCAGGGCAGACTGTGGGGAGGTGAGCCTGGAAGGGCATGCAGGCGTCAGCCAGATGAGGTGGTGAAGGACACAGAGCTCTGGCGCCATAAAAACGCAGAAGGCCTGGCATCTGATCACACTGGAGCTTAGGGGACTGGGTGAGCAATGGAAATCAGGAAGAACAGAAACAGGTGGGGCTACAGATTCAGCCCGAGAGCCAGGCTTCCTCTACTACAGGACTAGGGAGCCACTGAAAGATTTCTTCAAGGGAGAAAGAGACACATCAGATTTGAATTCTATAAAGACTGAATCTGGGAGAAGTGAGGAGATGGGAGCTGAATGTCCAGGAGGTCTGCTCCAAGTGACAAGAACCTAGGATAAATGTCAACACACCGTGATCTGTGTTCCTCAGCCACTTGCCTGCTGGCAGTCTGTACAGTTTATAGGCGTGGGGCCCCCAGCTCAAGGACTGGTGGTCCCCTCCACCCCACCAAGTCCTCCTCATCTTGCTCTTCCACCCCGGGGAAGTAAGTGAGCTGGATGGTGCCCTGTTGGCTCTGGTAGAACCCATTTGTGGGATGAGGATAGGGAAGAGCTTCCAGCTGGCTTAAAAGAGGCCTGAAAACCTGGGCTCATGCAGGGATGGAAATGGTATTGCAGCACCTCTGGGCAGAAGTTAGGAAGAGGGGTTGGCTCTCCTGTGTTCCCAGCACAGACATTTGCCAGACAGGAAGAAGGATGGAGTTGGAAAGCAAAGCTGACACTGCGCTAGAAGTGACCCAGGCTCTTCCAGCGGTCTCAACACCAATCAATGGAAGGGAAAAGGAACTGCTGACTTCATCTTGTCTACAGAGCGGGGAAATTAAGCACTGCAGGGGAGAAAGAAAAATCATTCGCGCCCCCTGTGGAAATGCTGTCTGGGTCAGCAGGCTCTAAATGCTACCTGGATTAGCCCCTGCTGTTGCAGCCAGTGGGCCCAGGACGACAGGCTCTCCATGGAGCCAAGCAGGGCTATAGGAAGCAACCAGAGTTAACTCTGGCTCTCAACACTACAAACACTGTGCATGTGGGTGCTACACAGCCCCGACTTGCGCATGGTTTGTGATACTCCCAGGGCCCACATCCTCCAAGCCCAAAGCGAGTGGGAGGCCAGACACTTGGCTGCTCCAGATCCTTCTCATACCCCTGTGGCTCTGGGCACCCTCCAGAGATAAGCACTGCAGGACCGACTCCCTTCTGGGGTCTGTCTGCCTGAATTCTGCAAGACCTTTCCCTAGGCCCCTCTTGATTGGTGTTATGAAGGACAAACCTCATCAGTCTATTTGTCAGGGGCACGAGGATCCGAGCAAGTTGTCCTTGGAGGTAGCAGCGTTGGCAATCAATGCCTGGTGCTTCCATGGAGACAAAGTGCTTCTCAAATTTCATGTTTAGATCATTTCCCAGTGCTTTAAAAATAGTGATTCCCAGTGTCTACCCCCAGGAGTTTTGACTCAGAGTGAAGATTTTGCATTTTCAACAAGTACCCAAGGAGACCTGACCCAGGGGGCCGCAGACCACACTGGGCTGAGGGCTGCTCAGAGGCTGAGAAGCCCATTGTCCTCCCCAGGAAGGGGGTGCTGTCTCTAAGGCCCAAGGAATGGTGCCTGGAGGAGCTGGGTCCCCCCACAGTGCTTTTGAGCCCCAGCTCCTGTGTCATGATCTGTTTCTCAGCAGGGACCAATCAGGAAGACCTCTGGTTTAAACCAAGTAGAAAGTGACTTACATGACATGACATGGAATTAAATGACATCTTGGCTACGTTGAACTGAGGCCCTTACCTTCATTTCACATGGTGACTCCTCTCCCAACAGTGCAGCCCTCAGCAGGGCAAAGGAGGGAGGCGGTACGTTGATTATGGCCGATAGGTTGAACTAAATCGAAAGTGGCAGGTGAGAAGAACTTGTGCATTGAACATGCATTAAAGAAAACTTGTTCTGTCTCCCTCTTACAGACCTCTTACATTTTTAAGGGTAAGGAACACTCAAATCCTAGATTGCAGAAGCGAGCTCCAGCTTCTTACTTGTGCAAATGAACTAGAAGATTGGTAGAGAAGAAGAAACAGTGGACCTGGAGGATGACAGGACTGTTCCTCAGCGGTCAGCACAGTTCAGAGCAGTTAGTGTCATGGGTTGAGTCATCTTTCAGTGCCCTGCCTTCTCTCCCCAACATTGCTGGGCAGGTCAGCTCTCTAGAGGATGCTTCTCCTTGGGGCCATCTCTTCCTGTTCTCAGGCCCTAGAGTCAGAATGAGGCCCACAGCCTCCTGGATCCTGTCTGCTTCTCCGATCCTTTCCCTGGTAAAAACTGCAGGCAGCTGACCTGCTAGGTGGGGTTGAAAGATGAGACAGGATCACAAGGCTGGGGGTCTGGGAGCCACTCTGCAGCCCTCGTATTGCCTCAGTGCTGTGGCTCAAGAGTGCTTAGGAAGAGCTGGGCCCCTGACACCAGCCTGACCCAAGCATAAGGACCCTAGGAGGGAAGGGAGCCCCTGTTCATGGAAGGGAGTGTGAGAGAAGGGAGAGGGCTGTGTGCTTGTGTTCCTCCTTAAATGTTTGGCATGTAACTTGGCCGTAGCTATAATTACTTTGCCACTCGGTGTCTAGTTGCCCTCTATCTCCAAGCAGTACTGTAGTCTCTTGGATTTATACTGCACCCATTGTCCACTGGTCCCCAATGTGGCTTAAGGGGATAGTAAGGGATGTTGGGCTTGGGGTCTAGTTTTCCCTATGCTGGTCTCTCAGGGATCTGAAACCCCACGCAAGCAGGAACAAGGACTCAGGGGCCAGAGCAAATTTTAGGTGAGCTGCTGGGATCCATCTCTGTCAGAGAGTAGAGACCTGGGCTCCACTGGCCTGGACCTGATCCTGCCTTTCCCGCCAAGCAGGGTGGCCTTGGATAAATCTCTTCCCTTCCCTGAGAATTGCTTCTCTCCTCTGTACACCAAACCATACAGCCCTGAGGCCCCTTCAAATATCTGCATTCTATATAATGTTTCCGAGGACAGCTGTCCCCAGCCTTTTTGGCACCATGGACTGGTTTTGTGTAATAATTTTTCCACAGACAGGAACAGAATGGGGTGAGGAATTTTGCTTTAGTTTCTTTTTAAAAAAATTGGTACGCATTTGCCTCATGTAATGACAACACTAGCAACAATAGCATCAATCCCGCAACACTAGCATCAGTGCTTCAACTCCGCCTCAGATCTTAGGCATAGATTCTCTTAAGGAGAGAAAGACCAGACCCCTTACAGGCATGAGCGAGTGCGGTAGGGTTCATGCTCCTAGGAGGATCTAAGGAGCTGCTGAGCTGACAGGAGGCGGAGCTCAGGAGGTAATGCAAGCAGTAGGCAGCAGCTGTGAACGCAGCCTACGCTAAGCTTGAGGGCAGGCACTCCCAGCTGCCCACCTGCTGTGCGCAGGGCTTGGAGATCCCTGCTGTAAGACATGCTTCTTGGTTATTTCTTAGCTGCTCCCCGCTCCCATTTTGTATTGGCTGCTCCTTTAGCTTTTCTTTATGAAAGGCGTGTTCCCCATCTTCTGTTCCAGGGCAGAGCACTCGTGGCGAAGGGGCTGCTCTTTCTTGCACTGCTGGGATTCTGTGGATTTGACCCCCAGAAGCTAAGAAGAAATTAAGGAGTCTAGCATCCTAGTCATAGCTCTAAAATCCCCAAGGCATTTCTCAAAGCTCCTAGGAAAAATGTCTTGCTTTTCATCTTTCCTATGACCTGAGCTCAAACCAGCGACTTCTCTGCCATATTGACTCAAATCATCCATGGAAGAGTAAACTCTAGCCTGCTTGGTCCCTGCAAGCCACATGCCAAGTGCTGTCGGGATCTTTCCTCTGGTCTTCACCTCAGGCCTGGGGTGCTGGGGCTGGAAATCAAGATGGGAAGGAGGGGATGGATGGAGAAGTCTGTGGACCTTGGGCAGCAGGGGAAGCAAGACTAACCCCCACTAGGAGAAGCCTTCGGGAGGAAGGCAGACTGTGGTTACCTCACAGGTACCCCCACTTACTGCAAGAGCAAAGCTCAGTGCTTCTCCCCTGCTGAGCTGGCAGCAGTGCAGCTGGTTAGGGCAGGTTGCCGGGGTGGGGGTGAGCCCTTTCCCAGGAGGTGGAGACTTCTGTTCTAGCATTGGCACCGCTGCTTCCTAGCTGCATGGCCTCAAGGAAAGGACTCGATCTTTCTGGCTTTTCCTTTTTATGAGATGGCATTATGAGCCTGATACTGGGGAATGAAACTCACAACTTGATAGATATCCTAAGTGCCCGAGTTCACGTTCTCCAAAATTGAGGAATTAATTTTAGGAACAATGGAGGTTAAGAGTAGGAAGAATTTATTGAGAGAAAGAAAGCATTTCTCTGAGAGGGATGGAAGGGGTCCGGAAAGTGGGCTGCCCGCTAACCCTGCTTCTCAAGGGCGTTTATTGAGCAAAGCCATGAGGTGAGAGCGGGCTCAAGTTGGGACAGAGCTTCAAATAATCATTAAGATTACATGTAAAGTTGCTTAGATAATATTGATCCAATGGCAAATCACAGAATGGGTGTGAGGTGGAACAGAACCATGGTGAACCAATAAGTACGCAACAAGTATAGTTGCTAGGGTACTATTCGTTAAATGGGGATCGAATGGGGAAACAGGTCACTTGGGGGAGTGCCCTTGGGACGGACAAAGACTTTCCTGGAAGGGGTGGGTTAAGGAGGTTTGTTCCCCAGCCCGAGGTAATGGATGCCTACTTAGAATATCAATCCCTGCTGCTCACCTCTAAGGAAGTATATGGGTGAGTAGGTCTTTTTCTTAAGCCTGTCCTTCGGTGAAAGCACCTCCAGCCACAGTTGTCTTCTGCATTGACCTCTCAGGGCCCAGCCCTGCCTGACTGCCTATAACATGTCTACCTAACTTGGCTGTCCATGATAAGCTCCTGTGAAGTTGTGAGCTCAAAATGAGACTTTGCTTCAAAGCCGCGCATCAAAACCACGCATTCAACTTGCCCATGGCCAGCTGTGAGGAGTTGCTGAGCTAACGAAGTAATGAAGGCACAGCACCTAGGATCTGGGATGTGATCATTGTTCAACAAGTGTTAATCTCCAACCCAGTCCAAGGAACTAAAATCTCAAATACGTTTATCCCCCTTTCTCTCGATTTTCTCCACGTGACCCCTACCATCTTCAAACTGCTCCTCCTGCATCCTCACCAGTGAATGGAACCCTAAGCTGCCCAGGCCACAAACTGCAGGCTTTCTGCGTTCTTTTTCTCTTTCCCCACATCTTCTTGGTGCTTTGGAACATAACATCATGATGATGATGGTGATGATGATGATTTGTTGACATATATGTCAACAAAGTGATAATGTTATTATTACTATCACTGACACCTTATTTATTTCCATTGTTTTTCTTGGTTAACAGTTTTTTCCCAGCAGATTCTTTGACCTCTTGGATTATGTTTTTCTCTAGCTATTAATTAAGTCACTTTGGGTGTCTTGAATACATGACATAATTTCACAAACACTTTGTCTAGAGGACAGGGAAAATCTTCCTAGGTTGAAAAACAATAATCCACAAGATCAGCTGAAATTCATTGAGAATTGATTGGTGTCATCTTAAGTCAGATAACGTCACTGATTTGGTAAACCTGGTATAACCCTCTCCTGGCTTCTGCCTTCTTGAAGGTGGGAAGGCTTCAGGCTTTGCATTACCCTCATTTATGAATTAGATCCTTTCTATGCAGAATGTATTAAATATAAAAACTGCTTCTGCCTCTGAGTTATTGGCAATGTTTTTTTCAAAGACAGGCAAGGCTAGCAGTGAGATAGATAGATGGGTTAGACTCCTGCATGCTTGATTCAGTATTTCAAGTTGGCACTGCGATATTCTACCTCCATTGGAAGTGCCATGTTCAGTATTCAGACCATTCAAATACCCAGGTGTCTTTTTCTTCATTAATGTCCCCTCTGGGCAGTTTCCTGTTGTGCTTTCTCCCTCTCAGTCACCCACTTGATCCCTGAGGCCTCAGTCTTTTCCACCTTGTGGGCCAGGGCTGCTGAGGGTGTGCAGTGGATTCTATTGCATTCCTCCAGGAGGGACGGACATTATATACTGTGAGCTAAATGGCTCCCATACCTAGGCCTGAGCGAGAATTCTCCCCACTCAGGGACATTAGCAAAACTTTCCTCTGTCCTGTCTTTGCATCCCAACAGCCTCCGCTCTCCTCTGTCTCAATAATGAACACTCCTTTGAGAACATCATGTCTGTGAATTCTTAGTGTCATCTCTCTCACCAAGGAGCCACACTTACTGCTTTGTCTCAGACTGATTCTCTTCTAACTTCACAGTAAATCAAGGATTTAACTAATCGTGGCTACAAAGAAGATCCTAGCTCCAAATTAGGATGCATTCTGGGGCCCCTTCTTGACACGCATTTTGGAGGATCACTAGTCAACCTACCACACTCACCCGTCAGAGTCTGTGCCTCCAACACATTTGATCTCAATCTAACTAAGAGCCTATGGTCCCTTACATATTTTATGTAGATAAATGGAGAACATAAATACTTTTGGAAAACTAAACATCGAGATTGATGGATTTTATCAAATTTTATCTCTGGTTAAAATTCATGGGCCATGAATCTGACCAAATGTCTACCAGTTTGATTGAGTACTGCTGAAAAGCTACACGCAGTATAAATCCAGAAAATACACGGTATAAATCCAGGATATGCTCCACCCACAGTCTGAACGTAAGAATTCATATTATACATTAGTAAATAGTTGCTTTTCATTTAATCTTTGCCTGTTGGCATCTTTGAAATACATAGTTTGGACTTTAATTATAGCTGTTTATAAACCTGCTTTTTCTTGTAAATTTGTCAGTGAAAGCGGGAGTAAAGGGAGCTAAAATGAAGTGAAAGGCATTTATATTTGAATAATAACATTTTGTTAACGAAAGAATGACTTCGCTTACATTGGATTGCTTAAGAGCCACACTTTTTTTTATAGATATAAAATTAATATAAACTCCCAGCACAAGAGTTGGAAAAAACATACCAGCACAAAGAGAAAAGAAAATGCTTGCATAATCCCAAGAATCAAAATACACTGTTGTTACGTATTTTGGAGCATGTTTCCTTCCATCTTTTTTTCTAACCATATGCACATGTAACTGTGAAGTGTATGACGAGGAGATTTAGTATTTATATACACATTCACAGGGTTGTAGCTGCTTTTCGCTTTAAGGAGAAGCTGGAATTTAACTTCAATAAGAGTTTTGTTTTTTAAATGTAGAAACCATGGTAGAGAGACACCTGTCACCCTGCGCCTGGAGGTGCAACTAAGAGTAACAAAGTATCCACAGAAGTGTGAGGAAACTGCTTTAACTGCCTGCCACCCAGGAGACTGGGGAATGGAGGGTGGGGAAGTGCAGAGGCCAGAGGTGAGCCCAGGAGGTGGAAGCAGCCCTGGGAGTGGGCAAAGGAGGTCTGGGAGAGGCTCAGCCAGCGGGGATAACCTGCGGTGGGGAACGTCTGGAGTTAACTGGAAGCGGTTTCCTGCCTGGCTGTAATTATATTCCACCTCTCAGCCCTGCAGCTAGAGTTGGCTATTAACAACACCCTCGGGTGTGGGTTGCTCTGGCTGAAAGGAAGCATGGCAGGAAGTGGAGTGAAGAGAGAACAAAGGAGCTGGGAGAGGGACTGGGACAGCCGAGAGTAGAACAGAATGGACCAGGGACGTCTACGACATTTGTGGTTAACAATTTTCACCTAGCAAAAAATATCAGCACCATGTCTTCATGTTACCAGGTACTCTTGCCCATTCCTGTGATGCACAACTGTGTGTGTTCATAGCTTTTTTTTTTTTTTTTTTGAGGCAAGGTTTTGCTGCAGAGTGCAGGCTCACCTTAAACTGATTGTGTAGCCCGGGCTAGCTTCAAACTTTCAGCCATCCTTCTGCCTCAGCCTCTTGAGTGCTGGACTTACAGGTGTGCACTACCACACCCAGCGCTGTTGTGCTTTTTCAAATACCACAAGTGTCAAGTGACAGCACACTGGAAAGAAGGAGGAGACTCAAAACAACATCAAATAAATGAGCGATCATTCTGGTGGAATTGTGAATGCGGCAACATGGTCTGGTGGTCTGGAGACCCTCGTGGTGGAGAGGAGGCGATTTGCTGCGTTACACACATAGCATGGCAGTGACCATTCCTGTGCCAAAGGGTTTGCTCACAGGTCTGATTATTCCTTTAAAATTCTAAAAATAGAACTATAAGGGTCAGAGACACATTCAGAACTCTTGGCTTCATCAATTGTCTTCTTCAAAAGCTGTACCAATTTCACTTCAACCAGCCAAATATCATTTCCAAGACTGCATAATTTAATTATTTCATATTTTTTCACAGCTTATGATTTAAAAATAACTTGATCATTTCTATTTTTATTGCTTCGCGATGCTTTTTGCCCTTTCTATTCCCCTTTTGTTGCTGATTGTTGGTTTGTTTGAGAAAAGGTCTCACTGTGTAGTTCAGGACGGCTTTGAACTCATTATGTAGCCCAAACTGGCCTTGAATTTAAGGCTATCCTCCTGCCTCAGCCTCCTGAGTGCTTATTACAGGCATGGGCCACCACACCTGGCTTCACCCCTACCTTTTTTCTTTTTATGAGTTGTCTGAGTCCTTTGCTTATTTTTCTTGTTAGAGCTCACATCTTTTTCTTACTGATTTTTATGAGCTCATATAATACGAATATTAATTCATTGTTGGTTAATACATTATAAGCATTTTTACCTTAGTTTGTCAGTTGTTTAGGAACCCAGAGATGGCTTAAATTTTAATGCAGTCTAAATTATCTGTTTTCCTTTATGACTTTTATATTTGATGTTATATCTTAAAAGAATTTTCCAAACCCCAAATTATATAGTTTTGTCTAGTTCATTTGTGATTCTAATTTTTACATTCAACTCTAACCCTTGGAAAAAAATTGTT
>PVJX010012392.1:0-50531 GCA_004027295.1 Dolichotis patagonum
TGGGGGGCGGCTGAGAGTATGGCAGACTTTTGGCAGCCCGAAGGAGAGAGACCCTGGTGCATCGAGACCTGCACCATATGGTTCGCTTGGGGTGCCGGGAGAAGGAACTCTTCCCGTCTCTGGGGGGCGACTGTGATCCTGCCTGCGTGTGGGCTGAGAATCAGATATCTCATGTTGTCCTGTCCCCCATCCCATGTCCCACCTCCCCTCCCCCCTGCCTAGCAAGTGGGAGCCAGTGAACTACACATCTTGTGAAAAAACTGGCTATGTTATTTAGTATGAGCTCTTCATACACAAAGATAAGGACAACCATTTGGAAGAAAACAAGAGACAATATGACAGATAGTGAAGATCTCTGGTTGTCTTGCTTTGAAATTTATGCTTTCTTATGTCCCATTCTGTTCTGTTTTGCTGTGTTTAATTTTACTCCCTTTTAAAATAAAAAAAATTAAAAAAAATAAAAATAAAAAAACAGTAAGTTGTTCTAGAGTAAAACATGGGAAAAAGTCTGTGTAATTCAAGAAAGCAAGGATTTCATAGGACAGAAGACACACTCATCCATAAAAACACTGGTAAACTAGACTTTAACAGAACTAAAACCAATTCCTCTTCAAAGTAAACCATCAAGCAAATAAGAACACAGGTAACAGATGAAGAAGATATTAGCAGCTGTATCTAGAATACATGTTCAAAATCTTATACAATAATAATTGGCAAAAGATTTAGAACTTCACAAGAGATACATAAATGGTCAATAAACATATAAAATTACTTAAACATTGTTAGCCATTGGGAAATGCAAATTAAAGCTCAATGGAATACTATTCTATATACACTAGAATGAATAAAAATGACTGGCAAAACCAAGAGGTGATGAGGGTATAGAACAACTAGAATTTCCATTTAATGCTGGCCTAACTCCAAAATGGTATAACCACTTCAGAAAACAGTTTAGCAGTTGCTTATAAACTGAACCAGATGTTTACCATACAACTCAGCAATGCTACTCTTAGACACTCATCCAAAAGAAATAAAAACATATGTCCATAAAAATACACAAAGTAGACCAGGCGGCCATGGCAGAATCCAGGAGCCTGCACAAAGAAGCAATTCACCTGCCCTCTTGGTAAGCGCCTCCCTCAGGCATGATCCAGGAGGAGAACCAGAGCAAGGCCCCAGAGACCCAGTGGCCATGGTGGAATCCAGTAGCCTGCACAAAGAAGCAATTAGCTCGCCCTCTTGGTAAGCGCCTCCCTTGGGAGTGATCTAGGAGGAGAACCAGAGATGGGCCCCGAGATCTAGCTACAGCCATGGTGGAACCCAGGAGCCTGCACAAAGAAGCAATTCACCTGCCCTCTTGGTAAGCGCCTTCCTCTGGTGTGAGCGAGAAGGAGACCCAGTAGTGTCTCTTGAGCCTACAGGTGCGCGGGCTTGGAATCAAACATCCCAACCCCCTCCCTGCTCCCCCACCCCCGATAGCAATTGCGGAGAGAGCATCTCTTGGCAGGATGACTGTATGCAACTTAGCAAATATGGGGGGTCTCCTCTATCTTCTCCTTGAAAGCAAGTGTTGTTTTCAGTTTTGTTTCATTATAATTGCTTTACTCTATTCAATATTCTCTTTCGATTGATTTAATAATGTTCTGTCTTTGATTTGATTTTGCTATCCTTAATTGACTAGACAACTATTGTAAAGATAATAAGATATACTATGGTATCTATTACTGTTATCCCGGTAACCTACTGTGAAGTTCTGTACCAAATTCATTGCATTGTCTCAATTGGCTTTGTTCTATCTTGTTCTGTTATATTTCTACTACCTTCAAAAACAAAACAGATGCAGAAAAAGGCTTTGAAAAAACAACATACATTCAAGATATATAGATATAATCTATAAAAGTCCTCAAGAAAATAGGTATAAAAGGTCTTATCTCAAATCTGAAAGAAAAAAAAAGCCACTTATGACAAACCTACTGCCAGCATCATTTTAAATAGGGAAAACCTGAAGCTTTCCCTTTAAAATCAAGAATAAGACAAGGACATGCACCATTCTCATTTAACACAGTCCTTGAAATATTAGCCATAGTAATCAGGCAAGAGAAAGAAATACAAGAGACATATATAGGAAAGGAAGAAATCAAAGCATCATTATTATTTGCAAATGATATAATCCTCTACTTATACAATCCAAAAAATTCCACCAAATAACTCCTAGAATAACCAAATTCAGCAATGTAACTATATATACAATCAACACACAAAAATCAGTAGTATGCCTATATATTAATAATGAACACATTGAGAAAGAAATTAGGAAAACAGTATCATTCACAATAGCATCACGAAAAATAAAATATCTAGGAATTAACCAAACTAAGAAAGTAAAAGACCTCTACAATGAAAATTATATCACTATGAAAAAGGAAATCAAAGAGGAAAGATATCCCATGTTGTTAAATAGGCAGAAGCAATATAGTGAAAATGGCTATACTTCCATAACAATCATATACATTTAATGCAATCCCATCAAAATATCAACAGCATTCCTCAAAGATGTAGAAAAAACAATTCAAAAATTCATATGGAACCTGAAAACATCCAAAACAGCAAAAACAATCCAAGGTATAGAAAACAAAGCAAGAGATACCATAATCCCAGATTTCAAGTTATTTTACAAAGACACAGTAATAAAAACAGCACTGTACTGCCACAAAACCCAGAAATGTACATCAATGAAACAGAACAGAGGAAGCAAAAACAACCCCAGGCACACTTAGCTATTTGATCTTTGACAAAGTGGCCCAAAAGGTACACTGAAGGAAAGTCTCTTTAACAAAAGGTGCTAGGAAAACTGGATATCCACTTGCAGAAGACTGAGTCTAGACCTACATATCTCCTCATCTACTAATCTAAAATCAAATTGGCTCAAAATGGATTTAAATGTTAAAACAGAAACCTTTAATCTGCTGGAAGATGAAATTGGTAAAATTCTTAAAGACATAGGTATAGGCAAAAACTTTCTGAATAGAACCCTGGTAGCACAGGAAACAGAACTGAGAATCAACAAATTGAATCATATCAAATTAAAAAGCTTTTGGACATCAAAGGAAACAACCAACAATGTAAACAGATAACCTACATAATGTGAAAACATTTTGTCAGCTATTCCTTTCACAGAGGACTAACATCTCAAAAATGCCTTCCAAAATAAAACTCAAAAAACAAGACAAAACAAAACCTGAGCAACCAAAATGAAGGGATACTGCTCAGAAGTACAAATGGTCAAAAAATAGATGAAAAAATATTCAATATTGCTGCTCATTAGAGACATACAAATTAAAACAATACTGAAATAACATCTCATTCCACGAAGAACGGTTATCATCAAGAAACAAATAATAATAAATGCTGACAAGGTTTCAAGGAAAAAAGAAACCTTCTATATTGTTGACAGGGCTGTAAAACAGAACCACCACTAAGGAAAACAGTGTAGATAATCCTCAAAAAACTAAAATTAGAAATTTCATTTGACCCAACTATTCTCCTTCTAGGTAAGTCATCATATTACAGTGATATGTGAATACCCATGATTATAGCAGTATGATTTATACAATCATTGCTAAATCTTGGAAATGGTCTGTATGCCCATCAACAAATTAATGCATAAGGAAAATGTGACATTTATATGCAATGGAGAAATACTCTGCCATAAAGAAGGATAAACTTGAGGCATTCATAGATAAATGAATGCATCTTGAGGCCATAATGTTAAGTGAAATAAGTCTGAAGCATACACTTAAATATCTTATGGCTTCTCTTATATTAGAAACTCATAATATAGATAAATTAAGGTACAAAATAAAACATAGATAATCAGAAAAAAGGAGATCTGTTGCAAAAGGGAAGATAACCAAGAGAAAGAGTGGGGAGGGAGAGAATGAGATGAAAAAGGAATTATGATGTTCTATATTTATATATAAATATAAATAAATATATGTATGTATAACAGTATATACACAAGTGTATGTATGTGTACATGTGTGTACTGACTCCCCACAATCATTATGTACTGCAAACATGTACTAATAAAAACAAAAATTTGTGGCCATGAAGCATGGCCAGCAGATTGCTATAGCTGCTGGTTTCAAACAGGAGCCTAAAGAGAATTCTTTCTGTGGTCTGTTGGCCATTTCCAAACTTTGGGATGCTGGGAGAACAAGAAGCTCCTCCCCTCTCTGGGGGGTCGGCTGTGAATGTGGCAGACTTTTGGAGGCCCGAAGGACAGAGACCCTGGCGCCTCGGGACCTGCACCATACGGTTGACTCGGGTGCCAGGAGAACAAGGAACTACTCCCCTGTCTAGGGGGTGGCTGTGAGCCTGCCAGCACACAGGCTGAGAATCAAACATCTCATGTCGCCTTGTCCACCATCCTGTGCCCCCCGCTTAGCAAGTGGGAGCCAGTTAACTACACATCTTGTGAAAAAATTGGCTATGTTATTTAGTATAAGTTCCCCATATGCAAAGATATGGACAATCATTTGGAAGAAAACAAGAGACAATATGACAGATAGTGAAGATCTCTGGCTGTCTAGCTTTGAAATTTATGCTTTCTTATGTCCCGTTCTGTTCTGTTTTGTTGTGTTTAATTTTATCCCCTTTAAAATAAAATTAAAAAAAAAATTTTTAAACTCAGGGGGAAAAAAATAAAAGAAACAGGCTAGTATACAATTGGTAGCCTATCTTCTCTAAAATGCATCTGAAATATGCTACACACTGGTATATCAGGAATAGTTGGGGCAGCCAAAAAAAAAAAAAAAACAATTAAAATCTAAGTATTCTAATTATTTTGTCTTCCACCAAAATCTAACTATGTCAATGGGAACATGCTCATATGTACAACCTATTCTACAGTTTGTACATGGTTCAAGTGTTTCCTCCAAGCATTTGTATGATGGAAATTTAGTCCTTGGTATGGTGGTATTAGAAGGTTTAAAAGGTGGAGCTGATTACAGAGCATAAGGGAATAAATTGTTGCCTGAGACCTAATTAGTTCTCAGAATCCATTTTGACTCTCTGCAAGAGGACTATTCTAAAAGAGTTAGACTGGCTCCAAGCCACTCCCTGACATTCTGTCATACCATGTGATCGCTCCTTGTCATACATGTTCCCACCATAATGCCATCTGTCTAGATGTGATGCTGTCAAAGGGCAGAGCCCAAACTGATGGAGTTACCTGACCCTGGACTTTCAGTCTCCAAAACTCGGAGTTAAATAAATGTCTTCCTTTTATGAAGTATTTGTCCTCAGGTATTTTGTTATAATAACAGAAAATGAACTAATACAACCTGTCATGTTCTTCATGACAGAAACAGGTTGAGTCACTGATGTACTCTAATCATCTCCTTTTAAAGATAAAAGTACAGGAACAATATTTATATAATATTGTTTCAACATTCTAATACTCAACACTAAAAAGTGGTTGAGGCACTGGGATTCTATGTCTCATGACTTCTAAGACTGTATCTTTCCTTTGGTGTCACTGCTGTTCTGTTACTAATTCCATATAATATCTTAAGCTTTAGGTATTCCTTTCTCTATCTAAAATATTCTTAAGTCTTTTAAAGCATCTAAAAGCCAAAAAGAGGAAGAAAACTCTAAAATCACTATACAATAAAAATGCTTAATTGACCATCTATTCAGTTTACTAGAAACATACAGGACATCTAGAATGGAAAATTATTTAAAATGGAATAGGATATTGTCCCTGCTCTCAAAGTGTTTTTAATTTCCTGAGAGAAAAAGATATACACAATTAAATACGTAGTAGAATATTTGTAATATTAATATATGAAAATAAGTTTTATAGTACATAGAAAAGACTGGTTTTGGCTAAGAAACAGTGTCGTAGAGGAGGCTTCCTATGACATGAGTTTAAAAGAATGGATAGAATTTCACATGGCAAAAATAAAGAAGAGATCATTCATAGGCAGATGAAATAAACAACAAAAGCAAAAAGGATGTGCGCTGGAAAATAGAGACTTGCTCAAGAAATGATGACAAATCCAGAATAACCATAGTTATGCATGTATGAAAAAGCAGACATGAGAAAGAGCACTGGGAAACAAAACTGAAAAGGAAAGGTAAGACATGCCACCATGCCTTCACAGTAAATGAAAAAGTCTAGGCTTGGCGTTGGGGATGTAGCTCAATAGCAGAGCTCTTGCCTAGCATGCATGAGCCCTGGGTTCATATCCTGAGCCCAAAACAAAAGGGGTTAGGAGGTTGGATAAGAAACAAAGAGAAAAAAAAATCACTTTGGAGAAGACATTACAGTAGGCAAGATTTTTTAAATGGAAGGTTAGTTGGCTTTCTAGTAACTAGTGGCTGTTAGAAGGGCCAGAGTTAGGGGTATGGCAGTGGAAATGGAAAGATGAAAAAGAAGTGCTAAATGCAGAGATAAACTCAAATTGGGATTATGGACATTGATATAGAAGACGAAAAATGTGAAAACATGTCTGATTTGGAGGTTTGGGCTTGCTGAAAGAATATTGGCCATGAAGTAATCCAAAAGAGGATATAAACAAAGGTAGAAGGGTTACCGATGATTTTATTTGAGATAGAACAAAGTATTTTACATTAAGTGTAGATTTTTTCTCTGTTGTATCAAATAACATGCTTGCATTAAAAATATTATTAGATAGCAAGTGTGGGGAAAATTATACTTGATAAAAGTATAAAATGATTCAGACTCGAGTGATTATTTTTATTAAATATATCAAAATTTAAAATACAAGCAGTTCTTTGACTATAACTTCTACTTCTCAGACTTTATGTCACAGATAATCTCACATAAGCTCTCATATAAACTAAGAATTAAAAAAATACAAACAGTACTAACAGCCAAAATGATGAAGTGTTCACTAATAATGTTTAAAGAAAACATACCATATACACTAAATTCTATATTATGCAATCTTTAAAAATGAGTTAGTTTGTAAGTGAACAAAAGCAAGGTACAAAAGAGTTTTTATTAAATGCCAAGTAACTGTAAAAGAAAAATATATACACATACATACTTATTTATAACATTGGAAGCAGTGTCTTGAGACTGATAACAGTATCTGGAGAGGAACTAGGGGACTGGAAATGACATGAGTTTAAAAGAATGGATAGATGTACTCTATCCATGGCACAAAGACTTGAAAAAAAGAAAGAAAGAAAATATGTGCGTGAACTGCCTGTTCTACCAATTAAACTAGAAGACAACAAATGAAGTGAATGTTTTCCCCTCCTATGGATGCCCTCTAGTGGAAAGGCTAAATAAAAGGATGAGGTATGGGACAAAAAATACAAAGGATACAAGTCAGAAAACGAGATCAACTGTGAATAAATTAGCAGATTACATTCCTCAAAACTCATTCTACCCAAACCAAGTGTTTACTAGCGAAGAAATTATATTACAGTTTTATATGCATACTCATGTTTATGGCAGCACAATTCATAATAGCTTAATTTTGGTAGAAGCCTATATGTCCATCAACAAATGAATGGACAAAGAAAATGTAGTATTTACACACAAGGGAGTACTACTCTGGCATAAAGAAAGATAAATGAGTCATTTGTAGGAAAACGGATGCATCTTGAGACCATAAAATGTTAAGTGAAATAAATCAGATACACAAGCTTAAATGTAGCATCATTTTTCTTATGAGAAAACCAAATTATAAGTAAAGAGCAAAATAAAAGATAGATAATAGCAAGTAGGAAGGTAGACTTTTCTCAAATAAGAAGAGGATCAAGAGAGAACGGATTGAAAAAAAAGAATGAAGATGTGTTCTGTCCATGTACAAACTCCACACAAGGCGTGTAACATTATGTACAGCAAACAAGTATTATTAAATTTTTTAAATTGAATATCATACATTAGTCTGTGCCAATTTTTCATATTCTCTCAACTTGAAATGCTTAAGAAAGATGCTACTAAAAAGCAACTTATTTGACAAGAAGCAAAAGAGAACATAAAACTTTAACTTGATAAGAAGACAGACTTTGATTATCATTTAAATTTTTCTTTATTGTTATCACGATTATATAATTAATTTTTAAGATTAAGAGGAAAAGAAAAGCATAGCAACCAACAATTTTTCAGGTAAATGACAAAAAAGCTATGACCATTTATGAGATGTACAATCTTGATATGAAAAATATTTTCAAATTGTTATTTTTATAGTTGCAATGCATTTTGAATTATTATATATTACAAAAAAATCTAAGACTGCTAAAGATTATAATCTTGTTTTCAAATCCTATCTCTTACATATAAACTCATTTGTAAGAGTTTTTAGAAAATTCACTGTAACTTTGTACTTCCTTAGAGCTATGAATATAGTTTTAAAAGGTAGCAATTGGCATTTGAAAGATATTCATTATACATTCTAGAATACATCAAAGGCAATTCTGATTGTAAGAAATTCAAAGACCACTGGAAAGTACCTTGAAATTTTCTCCTTAAAGGTCTTTTTAGTTTTTATTTTTAAAATTTAATTTATGGGGGGGGGTACCAGGGATCAAACTCACAACCTCACGCTTGCCAGGCAGGCATTTATGCTACTGACCTAAATCCCCAGAGCTCTTAAAGGCCTTCTTATAAAAGCCAATAATCCAGATGTAGTAGAGACTAGATTCCCAGGTAATGCAATAACTCAACACCTGGTCCCTGGAGCTCATTTGTTAAGTCAGGTGAATGGAGAAAGAAGAAAAAGGCCAGAGAAGAGAAGCTGGGGTGCATCTCAAGAAGCAACACCATCAGAAGAACATGAAAGGGACAGAGATAAAGAAAGGAATAGAGACAATCAATATCATGAGGAAAATGATGAGGAACCTGAACCTGATGATGAGGAACCTGAAGGGACAGTGAGGCTGGACATGGCAGCGCACTCCCGTAATCCCAGCACTTGGGAAGCTGAGGCAGGAGGATCCTTGCAAGTTTCAGACCAGTCTGTGCTACAAAGTGAGGTCAAGGCCAGCCTGAACTGCATAGCGAGAACCTGTCTCAAAAAGAAAAAAAAAAAAAAAAGACAGAGAGACAGACAGACAGACAGTGAGAGACCTAGGGATAGTAAGGATTACTTGAGAAGATCCAAGGATAAAGACGACCAGTTGAGGAATCTTCAAGCTGGAACATTCGAGTCACCATGACGACAGAGATGACTGACCATCATGGGAGAGAAATGATCAACATGATCTAGATGAGATCTAAAAGTTAACAGAGATCAGAGCGGCCTCCTCACATATCATAACATGACAGAGTAAGCTCTTAGAGATACGCTGATACCAGAAAAGATGACCAGACAGAACAACAGGATACTCATCCACCAAGAGATCAAGAAAGAGATCAAAAAAGGGAAACTGGGGTGGGGAGAGTCACACGGAAAGCTAAAAAAAGATAGAGAATTTTCACAGCACTAAAAATGAGGCTGATGGGGCCAGGGATATAGCTCAGCAGCAAAGCGCCTGCTCGGCAAGCACAAAGTCATGAGTTCAATCCCTAGTACGGAGGAAAAAAAAAAAGAGGCTGATGAAAATGCATGGACCAGGCTATGACATTAAGTCCCAAGAAAACAGATTCAAACTCATGTCTTACACAGTTTTGATCATATTCAAGGGTTATTATACTACAATTTAAAATGGATTCTTTACTATTTCACCATAAAATAACACAAAAAGTATGAACTTGTATTAATCCTATATTGTAATACACTGTTACTATCAAGACCCAACTAGCTCTGCAAACTGCTTATCCCTTAATGGAGATAAAAGTAGCCTGAACACAAAGATTCATTCAAAAAGTAATCTTCTTATGGTATACTGATACAATGAAATGCAATGAGGTTGTAAAGAAGAATGAGCAAAACCTCTCTAAACTCATATGGAATAATTTAGTGCCTTATTAAATAAAAAAATGCAGAACACTATTTACATTATGTCATTTTGTATAAAGAACAAGAAATAAGAAATACATAGGTACATACCTTCAAAAGGAAACAAGATACATTAAAAAGATTAAATACAGGATAAGGAACAGAAACAGCATAGAAAGAATGCGAGGTAATATTTTGAGTGTACATTTTGTACTGTTCTGACTTTTGGAAACATGGTTTATACCACATACATAACCCTTAAGGATATAAATAAAAGGTAAAATAAAATATCAACAGAAACAAATGAACCAAACTTGTCTTTCAAGGAAAAACTTAACCATACTTAATGGTGATCAAGGGAGGACAGAGAACAGAAAACTAACCTAATGTTTGAACATGGTACTTGTACCATATGCTCTAAGGCTAAAAACCAAAATACTCCAAATCCTGAATACTAGTTAGAATGCCTTTTCCAACCTGCATAGGTTACCAATTCTGAAAATGTTTCGTTTAAAAAAATTCTAGGACTGGGTAAATAATATATTGAGGATAATGGAATCAAGCTTTACTGTTGAAGAAGCTAAAAACTAGAAAAAAGAAATGATGAAATGGAAACTGAGGTGCTGAATTACAAGTATGAATTCATGGTTTTATATGGATAAGGACAAAACAGTATTTCTGTGCTACTACAAACAAAATACGTAACCTGATTCTGATCAGAAAAAGCATTAGAAAAAACCAAAATTAAAAGCTTTTAAAAAAATAACCAGCCTGTATTTAACAAAAATGTCAGTGTTGTTAAAGATAAAGCATGACTAACAATTGTTTCAAATTAAAGAAAATAGGGATGATAAATGAATACAGTACATCATCAGGGATTTTTAATTTTTAAAGGCTCTTATGGGAAAACCTGAAAAATCTGAGTAAGATTTAGAAATAAGATATTGGTGTTATACCTGCTCTTTGACTTATAATGGTATGATGTACTGATAAACCACCCTATATTGAAAATATCCTCAGTTGAAAACACATTTAATATACCTAACTATACCTAACACGCCAACCATTAGAGCAACAAAATATACTGTGTGAGTGCAGAGCACCAGTTGTGTCATCATGTGGCCAAGTGGGAGCTTCAATACCTCACTGTGGCCCATTTCAGGTAAAAAGATCACATTGCATATTACTAGTCCAGCTCAAAATGGAAGATTCAAACTATAGTTTCCACTTTTACATCATTCTAAAGTTAAAAAATCTTAAGACAAAGCATTGTAAGTCAAAGACTATCTGTATTATCACTGTTAATTTTCTGACTATAAATGATTGCATCATGATTAACTAAAAGTCTGTTCTTAGGGCTAGGGATATACGTAGTTCAGTTATAGAGTACTTGCCTAGTGTGCTCAAATTTGATTCTTAGTCCTGTAATGAAAAAAAGTCTGTCCTTGTTTTCAGGAAACATACAGGGAAGCATGTAATGATAAAATAATATCATGTTTTCAATTCTAAAACATTCATCACTTAAAAAGCGGGTTTGTGTGTGTACCTATATGATATATGTATTGCGAATAATCTATCAGTCTAAATACTTACATTACATGCCATACACATACATCAGCCTGATCTCAGAGTAAAGTGAGGTCAACAGTTACCAAGAGATTATATTTGTCAGATACAGTGAACTCTAAAGATTTAAAATAACCTGATATAAAGAACCTGATTGGAGATATTTAAATGCCTCATACTTTATCAAGAATCTAAAAAAATTCTTACTTCTTGACAAAGAATGTGTGATTTCAGTATGCAAAGACTACTGATGAGTCCAGAGTTGAAGGTTTAGCTGGAGGAAAGTAATCACTTAGAGTATACATTCCATCTTCACATTCACTCATGCATTCAATTACTCACCTAGGCCATTTACTGAGCATTTGCTATAAGCCTGGTCTTAGTCTAGCATTCTGGTGACCCAAGAACATAGTCAGTAACTAGATACTAAGGTATCCTGAACAGATGGGTTCTGCTATCCATACATTTTTTTTTCATTCCAAAGAATAAAGCAAAAACACCTGGACCACTTACTCATGTCAAAGATTCACACAGATATTCCTAATAAATCGATCCACATGTCTACAGTTCCTATATACATTTTAAGAGCCCTTTCTTTCCTAAGTCATCTTTAGAATCCTTCAAGGAAAAATAGACTTTATTTCAAAACCACCATATAAGGTCTAAAATTTTAAAATCCACCATCTTTCCAATGCTGACAGGACTATTCTATTCTAGAACAAATCAGTTTTTAAAAGGTGGAGCCCACAACTCAATTAAGCATTAAGGTAAATAACCATTCTTTCCAACTGAATGCACAGTAAACATGATTTTATTTTTCACCAATTGAAGATCAAGCTTATGTAGCTTAAATACGAGCATGGCTATCCATAAAATAATAAGTGATAAGACAGAACAAACAAGACAGAATACTGAAATTTGGAATCTATGTAATAGGAACTCATGAAAGTAAGACAAATATAAGGAAGACACCTAGAAAGAAAAGAGAAAAAGCTCTAAAATGATGACACATGATGCAGTAAGAGTCAGAAATAAGAGGAAGAAAATACTGAAGAGAAATAATTATAGTTAATGGCAAGGAGGCTAACTCTACGAGTCTGTACCTTCACTCTTGGCAAGCTGGCGAGATACTCTCAAGGGTTAAGTTTCCTCATCAGGAAAAAGAAAATATTTGTTCCATCTCAGAAATATCTCACAATGTCTGACACATAGTATATATTACACACATTAAATACTAGTTATTATTCCTTTGTTGATTGAAAACAGAAGCTGAAAAATTGCACTTTGATATTCTTCAAGTTAAACCTAAAGAGTAATTTTAAGAGATTTCTGACACGGAATGCTCCAGATGTCAAAGTGCTACTTTTAACCTATTTCCTTAAGATGTGATTGTTAATATCCTAATTACCCTACAGGCTGAAGTAAAGTGAGATTAAGAGAAACCAGACATTTCTCTCACATTCAACAAAATTGGAGACTGTAATTTGGCTATTATGTGCAATTTGCCTACGGGTTTCTGTACATTTATACCTAAAAATGCTGTAAACCTCCAAAAAGTTTTTTTCCTTTGCTTTGAAAACTAGTAAGCTGGCCTCTTTATAATGCGCTCCAAACTTTGGGTTACCAAAAATATATAATAATAATAATAATTATTATTATTATTATTATTATTATTATATATTTTAAAAACATTCAATCTCTATAGTAAAAGGTTCCATTAGCATATCTACTCTATATATGTGTATATACGTATATAAAACTTATAAATTCTCATTTATATCTATTTTGTATATAGACAAACAAAACCTACATTTCAAAAATAGACTAATGAAATAAAGAGTAGTATAATCATATGCTGAAATATTGTGCAGGCATTAAAAATCATGCAGAAGAATTTAGTAGCAAACAAAATGTTTTAGAAGAAGCTATGAAGGTTTTTTGTTTTTGTTTTGGTACTGGGGATTGAACTCACGACCTACATTTACCAGGCAAGTGCCTGAAACACTGAGCTAAATCCCTAACGCAGAAAATGTTTAATGTATAATTTTATTTAAGTTTTAAAAGTATCAGGAATACTACAAGGGTATTTGCTCTTACTACTGCTATACAACCAGAATGTTTAGCCAGAGACATCAGGCAAGAGAAAGGAATAAAATGAGTATGTATAGAAAAAGAAATAATTATACACAGAAGACTCAAAAAGCTCACCAAAAGATTCTTACAACTAATAAAAACATTTTTCTGAGACTGCTATATAGTGCAAGCTGGCCTACAACTCACTTTTGTAGCCAAGGCTGGCCTCGAACTCATGGTGATCCTCCTGCCCCACCCTCCTGAGTGCTGAGATGACAGGCATGTACCACCATACCAGCTTTAAACAAATTTAGCAGGATACAAAACCGAAACACAAAAATCAAGTGTTCCTGTACAACAACGATGAACCCATAGAAAAGGAAATCAGGATAAAAATCCCATCACAATAGCTTCAAAAAATTAAATACTCAGGAATTAACCTAATTAAAGAAGTGAAAGACCTCTACAAAACCTATAGCTCTAGACAGACAGACAAAGAAGAAAGAGAAAGAGGAGGAGAAGGAAGGGAAAAGAAGATGACATCAAAAAAATGAAAACATATTCTGTGATCTTGGATTGGCAGAATTAATACTGCCAAAATGACCATACTGCCAAAATTATATATAGATTTAACTTAATCACAACCAAAATATGAATAGCATTCCTTGCAGGACTAGAAAAAACAACCCTAAAACATATATAGAACCAGAGAAGGTCTAGAACAACAAAAGCAATCCTGAGCAACAAGAGCAGGCATCATAATTCTGGATTTCCAGTTAAATTACAAAGCTACCATGATTAAAAAAAAAAAAAAGCATGGTACTAGCACAAGTGGAGGTGTTGAACAATGGAACAAAATTAATGATGCAGAAACAACTCTTGATTCTTTTAGTCATCTGATCTTCAACACAAAGGTCAAAAATACATGCTGAAAAAGACTCTTTAACAAATGCTGCTGAGAAACTTGGTTTTGCAGAAAAATAAATTTAGGCTCATATCTCTCACCAAGCACTAAATTAAAACTGAAATGAATCCCCTGCATTCAGGAGGCTGAGGCGGGAGGATTACTGCAAGTTCAAGACCAGCCTGGGCTACAAAGTGAGCCCAAGGCCAGCCTGAAGTGCATAGCAAGACTGTCTCAAAAAGACAATAAATAAATAAATAAATAAATAAATAAATAAATAAATAAATAAATAAATGGATCAAAGACATATATAAAACCAAACCCTGAATCTGCTAAGAGAAAAAAATAGATGAAAGTCTTGAAGACAAAAACATAGGTAAGGACTTTCTGAACAGAACCCCAATAGCACAAGAAATAATATCAACAAATGAGACTATATCAATTTCTTCTACAAAGAAGAGGAAACAATCAATAGAGTAAAGAAGCAATCCACACAAAAGGTAAAAAACTTTTGCTAGCTAGTCTTCATACTGAGAACTAATATCAAGAATATAACATCAAAATATTAGACCTCCCAAAATAAAAGACCCACACAAAAAGTGAGCAATTAAAAATTAAACTAGGTCATCCATCTCATAATCTTCTTGGTCCTTTTCAAATGTTAACGTTTTAAAATTTTTTAAAATTTTATTTTAAAGAGGGTAAAATTAAACAGAACAAAACAGATCATAAGAAAACAATGTAAGAGACACAGATTTCAAAGCAAGACAAACGGGGATCTTCACTGTCTATCACATTGTCTCTTGTTTTCTTCCAAATAGTTGTCCATATCTTCACATACAATGAATTCATATAAAACAAAATAGTATTAAACTGATCAGAACAGGATGATGAAGGCATTTTACATCTTCAAGACCAGACAACAGGGAAGTCAACAATGGCTGCCATAATGACTCTCATTCTCTTCAAAAACAGCTGTCCATATCTTCACATATGTTGAAATTAAACAAAACAAAACAGACTAAAATCACTCTGAACAAAGAATACTAGTATTGCTGGATTTCACATCATGACACTACGGAATCAGCACTGGGTACCTTAGTGTCTCTTTTTCTTCAAAGTAGCTGTACATTTCATCGTGCATTATATAACTGATTCTCATAAACTGTTTAGAAGTTCTACGCATGCATGAGTCTCTACATGTATACTTATTTTTTCTGTATTAGAGGGAAAAACAAACCAAAACAAAACAAATTCTAAGAAAAACATAAAACAAAAAAGACATATAAACAACACTAGTAAAGAGCACAGAACACTGACAATATAGACCTTCAAAAAAAAGGTGGTATGAGCATAATTAGGGTTGTTATTTTACATGATCTTAGGAGTTCTGCAGATCACTATACAATAATATGCACAATTGTTCCAATCCTATGAATGTTAACTATTTTGTTCCAAGAACTTACAGAATTTGTAGCACCTTAGCTACCCTAAGTGTATTTATATAATTTTAGATATTTTTCCCTTCCTTTTTCTTTTTCCTCATTTTCCTTGAGATATTATTTGTCCCCTTTAAGCAGATTATTGTCCTTTCACTGTGTTTATTGAGCTTTTTGTCCCTTTTAAGCAGATTCTCGTCCTTTCACTGTGTTTATTGAGTTTTTTGTATCTTATGTATTCTTACCACGTCTTATACTAGGGAGACTATATGGTATTTACACATGTGAGTTAGATTTATTTCACTTATGAGAATGGTCTCAAGTTGCATCCATTTACTTATATTTCAATGTGATCATTCTTTATAGCAGAGTAGTACTCCATTATATAAAAATACCACAACTTTTTTATCCATTCCTCAGTTGATGGCCATTTAGGTTGTTTCCAAGATCTGGCTATTACAAATTGTGTTGCTATAAACATGGGTGCACATATATCACTGTGGTATGATGTTTTCACTTCTTCTGGGAATATGCCCAGGAGTGGAATAGCTAGGTCAAATGGGACTTCCAATCCAGCTGTTTGAGGAATATCCAGACTGACCTTCACAGTGGTTGCTCTAGTCTGCACTCCCACCAACAGTGCAGAAGTGTTCCTTTTTCCCTGCAGCCTCTCCAGCATTTGTTGTTGGTAGTTTTCTTTACCCTGGCCATTCTTTCTGGAGTGAGATGGAACCTCCATGCTGTTTTAATTTGCATTTCTCTAATGATCACTGATGCTGAACATTTTCCTGTATTTATTTTCCATTTGTATTTTTTCATCTGAGAACTGTGTATTCATCTCAGATGCCATTTTTGGAATTGGTCTTTGAATTTTGGGGATCTAATTTTTTTTAATTCTTTATATGTTCTGGACAGAAAACCTTTGTCTGAGGGACCATTTACTAAGATTTGTTCCCAATTTGTGGGTTTTCTTTTCACTATGCTGGAGATTTCTTTCGACATGCAAAAATGCCTTAATGGGACATTGTCCCAGTTGTTGACTCTGTAAAGTATTTTGCATGCAGTTTGATTCTTGTTCATGAATTCTCTACCTATCCCTATGTCTTCAAGATTTTTACCTACTTTGTTTTCCAACAAAATTAGCGTTTCTGTTTTAATATTTAGACTTTAGTACACGATGATAGGCATGGGTCTAGCTTTAGTTTTCGGCATATGGAGAACCAATTTTTCCAATACCATTTATTGAAGAGACTATCTTTCTTCTAGTGGACATGTTTGGCCCCTTTATCAAAGACAAGGTGGCTGAGTGTGTTTGTAGTTGTATGTTCTAATCTATTCCATTGATCTTCAGGTCTGTTTTTATTCCATTACCATGCTGATTTTATTACAGTAGCTTTGTAGTATAACTTCAAGTCAGAGATTGTGATGACTCCTGCCTTGCCTTTGTTGCTTACAATTGCCGTTGCTATTCAAGGTCTCTTCTGGTTCCAGATGAATTTTAGGAGTGATTGCTCTACATCTGTGAGGTATGCTAGTGGCATTTTGATTGGGATTGCATTAAGTCTGTATAACAATTTTGGGAGAATAGCCATTTTCACAATATTTATTCTTCCTGTCCATGAACAACGGATGTATTTCCATTTTCTGAGGTCCTCTTGTATTTCTTTTTTTCAGGGTATTAAAATTTTCCCTGAATAAATCTTTGGCTTCTTTTGTTAGATTAATTCCTAAGTATTTCATTTTCTTGGATGCTATTGTAAAGGGTGTGGCTTCTCTTATTTCTCGCTCAGCGATTTCGTTGTTAGTGTATAGGAATGCTATTGATTTTTGAGTGTTGACTTTGTATCCATCTATATTACTGAATCTATTTATTATACTTAGGAGTCTTTCAATGGAGTTTTGGGGGTCTTCTATGGAGAGTATCAAATCATCTGCAAATAATGATAATTTAACTTCTTTTCCTAACCTTACTCCTTTTATTTCTCTTTATTGTCTAAGCGTTCTGGCTCGTATTTCTAGCACTATATTGAATAGGAGTGGTGATAATGGACATCCTTGTCTTGTTCCTGATTTTAGGGTAAAGGCTTTCAGTTTTTGGCCATTTAATATGATGTTGGCTGTAGGTTTGTCTTAGATGGCTTTCATCATATTGAGGTAAAGAACATCTATTCCAATTTTCTGTAAGGTTTTTTATTATGCATAAGTGTTGGACCTTATCAAAAGCTTTTTTCTACATCTATAGAAATGATCATGTGGTTCTTATTTTTGGCTCTATTGATACAGTGGATTACATTTATTTATTTGCATATGTGGAACCATCCCTGCATTCCTGGGATGAATCCCACTTGGTCATGATGTATAATCTTCTTGATGATTTGTTGCATTCTGTTTGCCAAAATTTTATTGAGAGTTTTTGCATCTATGTTCATTAGGGAGATTGGCCTGTAGTTCTCTTTTTTAGTTGAATCTTTTTCAGGTATTTGCTTCCAGGAATGAGTTAGGGAGAATTGTTTCCCTTTCAATTTCATTGAAGAGTTTGAGGAGTGTTGGCATTAAGTCTTCTTTGACTTTCTTGTAGAATTCCACAGTGAATGCATCTGGATCTGGGCTTTTCTTTGTTGGTAAGGATTTAATTACATTTTCAATTTCATGAATTGAAATTGTGTTATTCAGCAGTTTTACATCTTCTTGATTCAGCTTTGGTAATTCATATGTTTCTAGGAATCTGTCCATTTCTTCTGTGTTAGCAAGCCTATGAGAATACAGGTTTTTCAAAACAGGTATTGATAATCTGTATTTCCACAGGGTCTGTAGTGGTTTCACCCTTTTCATTCCTTATTGCATAAATTTGAGTTTTTTCTTTCCTTTTTAAAATAAAGTTGGCTAGAGGCCTGTTTATTTATTCTTTCAAAGAATCAACTCTTTGATTCATTGATTCTTTGTATTGTTTTCTTAGTTTCTATTGCATTGATTTCTGCTCTGACCTTTATAATTTCCTGCCTTCTTTTGGTTTTTAGCTAGACTTGCTCTTGTTTTTCTAGATGTTTGAGGTGTAGCATCAGGTTCTTTATTTGTGTTTGTTCTGTTTTCCTGATGTGGGAGTTCACCACAATAAATTTTCCTCTGGGAACTGCTTTCATTGTATCCCACAGGTTCCGGTAAGATGTACTTGTATTTTTGTTTGCCTGTAAATATTGTTTAATTTCTTCTTTAATTTCTTCTGTGACCCACTGATTGCTTAGGAGTGTATTATTCAATTTCCGTGTGTTTGTGGGGCTTTTGCAGTTTCTTTTATCATTAATTTCTAGTTTCATGGTGCTATAATCTGATAACATGCACAGACAATTTCAATTCGTTTGCATTTACTTAAGCATGTTCTATGGGCTACTGTATGGTCTATTTTAGCAAATGTTCCATGTGCTGCTGAGAAGAATGTATATTCTTTTGTTGGGTAGACACTGTATAAATCTACAAAGTCCATTTGTTCACAAGTGTGATTCAGTTCTGTTATTTCTTTGCTGATTTTCTGTCTAGTTGATCTGTCCCTTTATGTCAATGGCATGTTAAGGTCTCCTGTTATAAATGTGTTATTGCTTATTTGATTTTTCATTTCTGTTAATATTTGTATAGCTGGGTGTTCCCAAATTTGGTGCATAGATATTTAAGATTGTTATCTCTTCCTTTTGAAGTTTTCCCCTAACTACTATGTAGTGGCCCTCTTTATCTCTCTGGATCATTCTTGAAGTTCACATTGTCTGCAAACAGACAATGTGCTTTTTTGGGGGGGGGGTCCTGTTGCATGGAGTATTGTTTTCCATTCTCTGACTTTCAGTCTACGAGTTTCCTTTTGGGTTAGATGGGTTTTCCTGTATACAGCATATGGTTGGATGTTGTTTCTTGATACATTCTGTCAGTCTGTTTCTTTTAATTGGTGAATTAAGGCCATTTACATTAATGGTTATAACTGATATATATTGGTTTGTTTTTGACGTTATCTTTCTGCTGTTGATTCTTTACCTTTCCACTCTGTCAAATTGTCTGCCTTGCTTAGTGGTTTTTTCCTATGTCTGTCCATAATATCTTTCAATATTCTTTGCAGGGTTGGTTTGGTGGCCATTAAGTTCTTCTGCTGTTCTTTGTCGTGGATATATCTTACTTCTCCATCCATTTTGAAAGACAGTTTTGCAGGGTACATCAGTCTGGGTTGGAAGTCATTTTCCTGTAGGATCGGAAATACTTCACTTCATGCTCTTCTCGAATTCACTGTTTGTGTTGAGAAGTCTGCTGTGATTCTGATAGGCTTTCCTTTATAGGTGATCTGTCTCCTCTCTATCAGCTTTTAATATTCTGTTCTTATGTTGGATTTGGGATGTTGATTATTAAATGTCTGAACATAGTTTTCTTTTGGTTATGGTTATTTTGAGTTCTATATGCTTCACTGATCTGTATGTCAGTTTCTATTCTCATGTTTGTGAAATCTTCAGCTATTACTTCTGTAAATAGCCTCTTGATATTGTTTGTGTTGTCCTCTTCTTTTTCGTTTATCCCTATCAATCTTATGTTGTTTTTCTTTGCATCATCTTGCAGTTGTTGAATTGTTATTTCCTAGTTCCTTGTTATTTTTAAAAGATCTTTCCCTTCCTGTTCACTAGTTGCAATCTTGTCTTTGAGGTCTGCAATTCTATCTTTACTTTCTTTGGGCCGGTTTTACCAATTTTCAATGGAATTTTTGATTACTTGTATATCTCTTTGAATCTGCTTCATGCATTCTGTTTCTTTCTTATATTGTTCATTAAGAGTTTCCATCTTTTTGCATTGTTCCTCTAATTTTTAACTATGTCTTCCTTAGATGCATTTAGCATTTCTTTCATTACATTTATCATTTCTTCTCTTACCCGGGAGACTATTTCTCTTTTGAGTTTTTTAATAGCTTCCTGGAATTGTTTCTTTACTTCAGTTATTATCATTTCAGGAATTTCAGGTGTTTGGCTTACATTTTCTTCTGTGTTCATGTCTCCTCCGCTTGCTTAGGTTGGACTGGAAGTTTGAGATTGCATTTTGCCCTTTTGTATTGTCATTTTCCTATCTTTCCGGTTTTGAGTGATGTTTCAAAGATTCCCCTGTGCACTGGGAATCACTGGGCCCACTTTTGGCTCTCAGGGCAGACTGTAGGCAACTGCTGGCTGCTTATAGTTTGCTGGGTGCGGCCTGGTTAACCCAGGGTGGACTCTCGTGAGTACTCTGGTGATTTCAGATGCAGGGCATGGTCTTATCGCCTAGAGTGAAGTTCCAAGGCTTCCCTGTGCACTGGAATTCAACCTGCACATATTCAGGGCCCAGGACTGGATTCCGGCCCCTGTTAGCTGCTTGGAGTTCACTGGGTGTGGCCCAGTTAGGTCCACAGGTACCTCCTAGAGTGATTTCAGATGGGGGCATGATCTTACGCCTGGGAGAGAAGTTCCAAGGTTTCCTTGTGCTCTGGGATTCAACCTGTGTGCAAGTTCAGGGCCTGGGACTGGATTCTGGCCCCTGCTACTGCTTTGAGTTCACTGGGCGTGGGTTAAAATTTTTTAATTGACACAAAAATATTATACATATTTAGGGAATACAGTGTAATGTTTCGATACATATATACATTGTAAAATTCAAATCAGGATTAGCAGAGCTATATCCTCAAACATTTATCATTTCTTTGTAATAAAAACATCCACCTATTTTCCTCTGGATTTCTTTGAAAATACATTATTATATTATATCATATTATCTTTGTCACTTTACTGTTCAGTGAAACTAAAACATTAATTTTTCCATGTAAACTTTAATATCATTTTTTCTAGTCTTTAAGAAAATCAGGTACCACAAATCTGGTAAATTTCTTTTCTATTTTTAAGAATTTTAAAGATTTTAGACACTTTTGTATATGGAACAATTACTTTTTTCTTTTCCCAACTCAGTATTTAATGGCACTGAAGCAGAATTATCAAATATTTATATATATACACTGTACTTAGATGTGTATTTATTATCTGGTCATCTACTAATTTTTTCCCTTATTAATTCAATTCTCTTTGTATATAAAGCTTTTTATTTTTTTATTATACCAGGAATTGAACTCACAACCACATGCTTGCAAAGCAGGTGCTTATGCCACTGAGTTAAATCCACATCCCATAAAGCCTTCTTTTTACCAAGGATAAATTTTTTAGGGTCAATTCCCAAAAGTACAATGACTGAGTCAAAAATAGGAGTAATTTTAAAGCCAATCCATGGATATTATTCAATTCCTAAGAAGATTATTCACCTATAAAATTATCTAAGTAGTGTAAAATAAATTTAATTTAAATTTGAAGTAGCTTTATTTCCTATTGCATAAATGGTACATTATGATTATGGAAAAATAATACAGATATGTAACAGAATGAAATAAAAATCATAGGTAATTCTACTACTCATCATTAACCATGCAACATCTCATTGCATAGACCTTCAGATTTTTTTACACATGTAAGCAACAGGATTATGCTATGTATACATGTATATGAAGCAGCATATGAGGTGTGATCAAAATATACGGTGAATAGGGTTGGGAATTTAGCTCAGCAGCTCAAGCACTTGCCTGGTAAGTGGAAGGTCATGAGTTCAATTCCCAGTTCAAATATATATATATATATATATATATATATATAGAGAGAGAGAGAGAGAGAGAGAGAGAGAGAGAGAGAGTTTTGAAAAATTACTTAAGTAAAAAACACACTATTAATTTCATTCAAAATATTCCCCTTCAGTTTGAATACATTTATTCCATTATTTGTGCCACTTTCAGGAGAAGTTCTGGAAGGCCTCTTTTATAAATATCTTTATATGGCTTGATCAAAAGTACAATGAATACTGCAGCTGAGTGCCACTCAATTCTTCACAAGTTCATAAAAACATTACAGTGGGTCCTCATACTCAGCCTCCTCATTCACTACATCTGGCACCATGCAACTACTGGCTCTTCCTCAAAGTCAAACTGACCATGAAAGAAAAGTATTCTAAATCAATTCAGGACATCAAGGTACCCACAGCATTGCAGTTAAAGACACAAACAAAAGAAATCTTCCAGAACTGCCTCAGAAAGTGGCAAGAATAAAGGGATACACGTGTTTGAAGCAAGGCCACATCTTTTGAAGGAGATTAATGGTAACATGTCTTTTGTTGTTGTTATTTAAAAATTTAAATGTTCACTATATTTTTATCACATTTCATATAAGCTCTAAGTAGGCTGAACTTAAATTCTTATTTTTTATTTTAAAGAGAATAAAACCAAGCAAAATAAAACAGAATAAAGCCAATCAAAACAAAAAGTATAAATGATGCAGGATTTCAAAACATGATAATAGGAAATCAACAATGGCTACCATTATGCCTCTTCTTGTCTTCAAAATAGCTGCCCATTCCATCAGACATAGGAAAATCAAACAAAACAGAACACAATAGAACCAATAAAAACAAAACAATGAACTCAATACAGGACTTCAAAACAAGATAATAGTAAATCCAAAATAGCTACCGTAATATATCTTGCTATCTTTGAAATAGCTGCCCATGCCATCAGATACAATAAAATCTTAAATTCTTATAAATACCAAAAGAATGTTTTGATTATTCAGTATGTAGCTATCTAAGTAGTGTAAAATTCAGTTACTCCTTCATATGCTTCATGTAGGCCTTGGCAGCGTGAACACAAAACAAGTATTTCTGTATCATTTTCAAAGCAGTCTTTACTCTGATAAGACTTGACAATCTAGCACTTGTTGATACACTAAACCCTAAAGATAAGGTTTCTGTTGAAAATAGTTCATTCTTTAAAGAAGATAAATTCTGCTTCCTTCCCTCCAAAACAAATCCTCAAAATTAAAAACAGAAGCATCCACAAAAAACATTTAGCTTTCTTTCCTGTTGTTTGCATTCTCTTTTTACAGTGAAGCCCTGTTAAAAAGGAAACTCGCAATCTCTGGAATACAAGTTCAAGATTTTACAGCCCAAGCTTACAGTGAATGTTAAATATAGTGTCTAGTGCATTTCTAAAGGCCCAAAATGATTGATGAAAATAATAACAAGCTAAAAATGTTTATGTATCATAATCTCAACAAGATTAAATTACATTAGAAAAATATTAGAAATACACTAAAAAGAGTCATCTTTGGGTGGTCACAGTACAGGTGGTTTCTCTTTTATTTTTCCTCATTCTTTTCAAGTTTTCCACAACAGGCACACCTTTGCTTCATAATTAAAATTTGAAAATGTCTCATTTTAACAGGATTTTGCACAGAAGAGGAGCCCATGGAGGGATTTATTGCCCCTGGCAGATAGAGTCAAGATAGAATTTTCTTTTCTCCCTCTGTTTAAAATACCTTGGCTCCTTCAATGACAAGACCACACCTCTTCTCATAAACACTATTTTCCTTCTATTTATTCCTTTTACTTCTTTGAAAATCATATCCCTGCTATTCCTTCTAATCTTAAAGAATAAAAATGTAAAAAATGTACAAAAAGCAACCAAAAACCAATTTTTAGGCTTACTTCCAATCAGAAAACTTAATTACACAGATATGAATAAATTAACCTCACGTAGATTTATACTTAAAGTTTCCTGTAGGGAGCATATGATGTAAAATGGTATCTTAAGATTGAGGGAACAGGGGCCATGGATTTAGCTCAGTGGCACAAACGCTTGCCTGGAAAGCACAAGGTTGTAAATTTGATCCTGGTATCAAAAAAAAAAAAAATTTTTTTTTTGTGGGGATGCTGAAAGCATTAAAACTTTTAACCCCCCCAAAGCAAAAAAACTCAGAATCCTATTATCACTTTTAAAAAACTTTATCAAACAGTTATACCTATTCTAGACACTGTACTAAAAGATACTGTACACCTAATGAGATTAAACTGAACGGCAACATAAATTTACCTTATTTATAGAGAAGAGTCAATAATGAATTCCGTGTATACCGAAAACCACAAAATGTACAGATAGCTTAAATTGTTTTTAAAGCAATGTTCTAAAACACTAAGATGAATTAGTATTTCCACCAAACCGTCTTCCTTAAGATGAGACATGGTTTCTGCAATTTTCATAGGAGGGGCCAGCCAGGTTGCTGCTGCTATATCTAAAAAGAGGAGACCCAAGGAAAGCTTCTGTTTCCAGACCTGAAGAAAGAATCAAAATACCTGTATTTTTCAAATTTAATAAATGGTAACCCTTAAAAAAACTGTAAGATTTTTTCAGTGCCATTAAGCAGTTAAATCATCATCGCTGAGATTCACATATCTTGCTGTCTCTTCTACCCCAAATGATACCGTCTGTCCCCAAGACACTAATATCTGCTATAGAATAGTAATAAGTACAAAACTAAGGTATTTTCAAATTACTGTTTCAATACTTACTCATGAGAATGCTTTGCTTCTTTAATTTCAAAGTCAGATGCACAGAATGTATTATGCTTCTCTTATTAAAACAACCTATAAAAACTTAAATTTATTTTTTATTCATATGATCTTCATTGGTTTTTGTTTCCTGTAAGATTAATGGATTTTTGGCAGAAAACACCATTCATCATTCCTGGATTATATATTAAGATACATAGGGGAAAGATGGCAGACCTATAGGTAGCAGGATATGGAGCCTCTCTGAGACAGACAGCTCATATGCCAGAATAGAACACCCTGGAGAGACCCAAACAGAGGGAGATGGATTCTCTCAACCCAGGAAGAAACTGAAGTCAAAGAAACTACTCAAATATGAGGTCCTGGGGCTACCATTAGAGAAGCTAAGATTGGCAAGCACGGCACTCTCGTCAAGCCGCCTGAATTTGTGCCCGAGATTGACTTAAGTGACCGAACCTGCGCTGATGCGACTGACGTGAGTGGCTCTGAGCATGGTGCTGAACAGCCCTGTGCACGACTCACCCGGAACCAGCCTTGCACACGACCCACCCAGAGGCACCGTGAATTCGAGCTGCAGCCGCACTGAAGTCAGAGGTCAGGAAGCCCAGCAGTTCTCAGGGACCAGCATCAACACACAGTGAGTAATGGGAATAAGACCCTCCTGAGGGAAAGGGGCAACCAACTGGATGACATATTGGAGTTGGGCAGGGCAGGCCTAACTCTGTAAGGAAGTGGCTTCAGTCGGTTGCTCCTCTCACGGAGCGGATTAGTGGGATCTGCCTGGACTGGGCCTCATCCCTGGCCAGGACCAAATGGGACCCAGTGGGTCATCACAAATCAATTAATTCCCTGAGCGTGGCGCACACTGACGCAGTGAAGGCCCACGAAGGTTAACTGGTCCAGAGGGAAGAAGCCAACCTATACTGCCCTTGCTTGCACTTCACTCTCTGATAGCAGACTGCAGAGGGCAGAAGCACCTACCCTGTGTGCTCCAGAAGAACCCTAACCAACAAGAAAAGGGGCTGGGAACTGCACTATACACTTGTATGGAAGGAACCAAAAACATGACAAGAGAGAGAAATAAGAAGAAGTCCCCAGACCGCAACCCTGAGAATATTGTTCCAAGAGACTGAGGGCAGCAAACATGCAACATCAAACACAGCATCAGCGGACATAAAGAGATATCTTCAGGACCTCGTAAACGAGATCAAAACTGAAATATTAATTCAAGTTAAACAGGAGATAAGTAGATTAACAAAAGAAAGGCTAAGCACCTCTCAAGAAGACACAGACAGAAGAATGGAGGAACACAAAAGGAGAGAAATGTTCACTGAAAAATATAAAGCAAACCTAGAATTCATGAAGCAAATTCAAAGAGATTAACAGGAAACTAAAGACTCCATGGAAAGTTGGCAAAACTGCTTGAAAGAAACTAAAGATAGACCATCAAAAATTGAACAGAGGCTTGCAACATGTGATCATGAAAGGGAAGATCTCTTAAAAATAACAAGGGAAGAGAGTTTCCAAAGATGGAGGACCAGTAGGTAGCAGGACATGGACCCTCTCTGAGACAGGCAGCTCAAATGCCAGAATAGAACACCCTGGAGAGACACAAACAGAGGGAGATGGATTCTCTCAACCCAGGAAGAAACTAAAGTGAAAAAAACTGCTCAAATATGAGGTCCTGGGGCTACCATCAGAGAAGCTAAGATTGGCAAGTATGGCGCCGAGCCACCTGAATTCCTGCCAGACTGACCTGACTCACCAAACTGCGCCGATGTGACTGACTTGAGTGGGCCCCAAGCGTGGAGCTGAACAGCCCTGCACACGGCTCACCCAGAATGGACCCTGCACGCGACCCACCCAGAGGCACCGTGAATTCGCTGCAGCCAGGCTGAAGTCACAGGTCGGGCAGCCCAGCAGTTCTCAGGGACCGGCATCAACACGCGGTGAGTGATGGGAATGGGACTCTCCCACAGGAATGGGGCAACCAACTGGACGACATGTTGGATTTGGGCAGGACAGCCCTAACTGCATAAGGAAGTGGCTTCAGTTGGTTACTCCCCTCGCCAAGCAGATTGGTAGGATCTGCTTGGACTGGGCCGTGCCCCTGGCCAGGACCTAGTGGGTCACTACAAACTAATTCCCTGAGCATGGTGCACACTGACACAGTGAAGGCCTGCAAAGGTTGACTGCCCCAGAGGGGAGGAGCCAGTGCACACTGCCCCTGCTCTGATAGTCAACTGAAGAGGGCAGAAGTTCCTAGACTGCGCACTCTAGAGGAACTTTAACCAACAAGAAAAGGGGCTGGGAATTGCACTATACACTTGTATGGAAGGAACCAAAAACATGACGAGAGAGAAATAAGAAAAAAACCCCAGCCCCCAACCCTGGGAGTATTGATCCAGGAGAGGTAAATACAAAAGAGATTGAGGAGAGCAAACATGCAACATCAAACACAGAGTCAGTGGACATAAAGAGATATCTTCTGGGCCTTGTAAACGAGATCAAAACTAAAATATTAATCCAAATTAAACAAGAGATAAGTAGATTAATAAAAGAAAGGCTGGGCACCTCTCAAGAAGACACAGACAAAAGAACGGAGGAACACAAAAGGAGAGAAAAGTTCACTGAAGAATATAAAGCAAACCTAGAATTCATAAAGCAGATTCAAAGAGATTACCAGGAAACTAAAGACTCCATAGAAAGCTGGAAAAACTGCTTGAAAGAAACCAAAGATAGACTATCAAAAATTGAACACAGGCTTGCAATGTGTGATCATGAAAGGGAAGATCTCTTAAAAATAACAAGGGAGCAGGCAGTAACAATTGGAAGGCTAGAGGATGACAAGAGGATCTATAACTTAAGAATAAAGAATGTGAATGAAGAAGCAGGAGTCAAAACAGAGGAATTGCAAAGGCTATTCACAGAAATTATTAAGGAAAACTTCCCAAACATAGAAAAAGGAAATGACATGCAGATGTATGAAGCATACAGAACTCCAGCCACCTACAACCAAAACAGAGCTACATCCAGACACATAATAATCAAGATCCCAGAAATTCAATATAAGAACAGAATATTAAAAGCCATCAGAGAAAAGAAACAGATCACCTATAAAGGAAAACTCATCCAAATCACGGCAGATTTCTCGACATAGACCATCAAGTCAAGAAGAGCTTGGAGTGAAATAATTCAAGCCCTGAAGGAGAACAACCTCCAACCCAGATTGATGTATCCTGCAAAACTCTCTCTAGAAATTAATGGAGAAGAAGTTTCCATGACAAAGAGGAACTGGGAGAATTTGTGACCACCAATCCAACCCTCCAAAAAATATTGAAGGACATTTTAGAAAGAGAGAAAAAGAATACGAGCATTTCAGGAACAGTGGCAGAGAGGCCTCAGTGAACAGGGCAGACAGTAGAATGGAAGAGAAACACAGACAACCAATGGCAGAAAAATAGAAGAGCAGAAATGAGGCAGAGAAGATTGGCTGTAATCTCTAGTATAGAGGGCCTCGAAATACTAACAGAGAGAAACACAGGCAGAGTAGATCAGGAGATAGGGTTCATTGAGCTGCTCTACATAGGGAGGCAATGGGACCCAAAATAAGCAGTGCACCCTATGGGAGTGAAAGGTGAGGAACTGTCTAAAAAAGGAAGGCAGAGGATATTGGGTAACAAGATTTAAAATGTACATTATTCTCATCACTCTGCTTGGATGGATACATGCTGTTCCAGTTTGTCTACTCACACTAGACTTGAGGACATGGTCAGCTATCCCAAAAATAAGAGGACATATTATGGTAATCATCCTTAATTTCCTATCAACTTAATCTGAAGCCCTGTATAATTTATACTGTCTTGTGAGGACCTTATTTGAATCTGGTCTGTTAGATTGTTATTTTGTATTGGCTGATTTTATTCAAACCTGTTATGATTGATAGCATCTAGTCTAAGAGTATAGGCAACTACACTGAAGATGACATTTCACTAAGATACGCACTCTGGTTTGATTATTGCCTGCTTTTGAAGTCTTATAATATCTCCAATGCTTCATTTTTATTAATGTTGTTATATACTTCTGAGACATCATGGTAACCATTGTAGATCACCTTGTATTGTGGTTTTATATGACTTTCTGCTTCATGCTTTTGTAGGAATTGTTTTGTCTTGTCTTGCTTTGTTTTGTTTTTCTCTCTAACACAGAAAGGATAGATATACATGTAGAGACTCATGCATGTGTAGAGCTTATAAACAGTTTATGAGAACCAACTATATAACACATGTTGAAATGAACAACTACTTTGAAGTAAAAGAGACACTAAGGTACCCAGTGCTGATTCCGTAATGTCATGATGTGAAATCTAGCAAAACTATCACTCTTTGCTCAAAGTGATCTTAGCTTGCTTTGTTTTGTTTAAGTTCAACACACATTAAGGTATGGACAGCTGTTTTGAGGAGAATGGAGATACTATGACAGCCATTCTTGGCTTTCCTAATGTCTGGTCTTGAAGACCTGAAATGCCCTCCTCATCCTGCTCAGATCAATTCCATACTAGGTTGTTTCATGTGAATTCCCTGTATGTGACAATATGGACAACTATTTGGAAGAAAACAAGAGTCAATATGATAGAGAGTGAATATCTCCGATTGTCTATCTTTGAAATTTATGTCTCTTACATTGCTTTCTTGTGACCTGCTTTGTTCCTTTTGATATAATTTTATCCTTTTGATATAATTGCATATATGTTTGAGTGTGTAAGGTGGATGACCATATTGCTGTTTTTGTCAGATCATGGAGCAGAACTGTTAACAGTCTCACTGTTTGAATGCCTACTCTGCATGCTTTAATTTTGTAATTTGAACAATTATTTCCAAGATGTTAGTATGTAATTTGTCAAGTAATGATTTCTTGGTGCTGTTGTTGTTGTTGTTGTTGTTGTTCTTTTCCTTTTTTCCTTGGAATTCTGTATTGTTGCTACCCTTTATTCTGTTTTGTTTTGGGTTTTTTTTTCTCTTTAAATAAAATTAAAAAAGAAAAAAGATACATAACTTAATGATATTCTCTTACTCAAAAATCAACTGAATTAAAATCTAACAATTTTATTCATTCCCTATTAGTAGCTTAAATGGCATCATGGGATATAAGAAGCATAAAACAAGAGCTGCTCTTAAAATATTCACCTATATTCTCTACTAACCAAACCTAAGGCATGCTTTCAATAATGTAATGAATCATTTCAGTTTTCTAAACACTGACTCACTGAATCCACCCTTTTCTCTCCACCTCACAAAAATCTCGCCTACTAAGTACAAAAGACCACAGTTGAGTAAAAAACAAAATATGACAATATTCTCTCTAGTGATTAATAAACATCACTAGTTAGAATTATTATCAGTAAGAAATAAGAAGGACAAGAAAAGAGGTTTAGAGAGAAGAAGAAGGGAAAAAAATATCTTTACTAAGTCAGGTCTTTTAAGGTAACCAGAATCAAAGTTTAAGAAAAACATGAACACTGAGTTAAATACATGGAAATCTGACCCAAATAAAAAAGTGTTTAGACCTAAAATCAATGTAGATCTCTGTACACTGTCTAATATCTCTGATCAGAGAAGTCAGCACCAGGATAAGATCAAGTACTGAAAACACATCTTGCTATTTTGCCATTGTAAACAGTTGAGAGTAGTCATTTGTGTTGCTAAAAGAACTGCTTTTTCTGGGACAGTTACAAAAGATAGGAAGCTGATGGTGGACAAGAAACCTGTTTTCATCATTATGGTTCCTGGCAACCTAAAGGGCAATAAGAAGTTGGGCATCATATTTAGCCATGTTCTTTCCTTGTTGTTATAAAAGTTTATGGCTTAATTCCCATTCGTAAAGTCACTGCATGCTTCCTTCTTTTACAGCTTCTTCTACCAACTGTTATGGAAAAGATATCTCATGGCACTTTATATAACTTCAGTCTTCACAGGGTTTTTGTCATTTCTGGCAGTCTGGCATTCATACCAAAGATCTATCTTATGCCTAGTCTCTTTAGGTTTTATTTTCTTTCAATTCCAACTTATTTCTCCAGATGTGGGCTCCTCATATTATTTACTTATTGAAAACTTTGTAACAGTAATTTTCAAACTAAATATTAGCCCAAGGTTGCAGATCTGCTCTGCAACTTTTCCAAAGACTTGCAGACCAAACCAGAGAAATAGATACAGAAAACTTTGAAAAACACACTCAGTTAAAGATTTCAAGGTCCAAATCTTACTGAAAATATCTCAAACTTCAATTCTATTTTTCTCCCTATCTCAGAAAAATCTGGTACTAAAAAAAGCTTAAAGTTCCTAATATTTCTCAGTCATCATATCCTTTCCAAAATACCATTTTAATCAGTATAATGCAAATGAATCACCAATTAAATTCCGCCCAAGGTACTCTCATACTAAAATTCAAAGGAAAGTGCTTGGCAAAATGCATCTGAGGATCAGCCAAACTCCAAACACTTGAAGAAAACAAAAAGAACTTTAGGATGCTTTGCCAAGCCTCTAAGAGCCAATAGCCACTTCTGCTTGGGAAGGGCCACATGTCTCTGAGCACACTTTCTACTTCGTGGTCTGTGTTAAAGATCAAAAACCACCAACCAGAGAATTAATACAACTGAAGTTCTAAAAAAATAAACTTAGGACTCCGGACTCTGTCAGAAAGATTCACAGATAGTTCATCTGTTGAGAAACAGTTTTCCTTTTCACCCTTTCTCCCCCGCCCCCAATTCAAAGTATTTTAGCCTCAGGATTAGCTTTCATTCAGCAAGGATCACCTACACTTTGACTCTTGTGGTTATTAGAGCAAATCATGGAGTGTTGAGAACTTGGCTTCCTCCATCTTAATAAAACAGTTCTAGTCTTGGAGGCAGTTAATCTCTGGCAGGCTCTGTGATCCCATCCCTTGACATGTTTGATAAATATGGAAATTGTACAATGTTCTGACTTGTTAAAATTTTTTCATCCTGCTCAACGTGCTCTTTGGCCTCAACATGCACAAAGTGCTGACTTGGCACGCCTAGGAGCCTCCATCACCTTCTCCATTGTGTACACACTGACAACCCCTGAAGCATAAATAAGTCACACTTCACAAAGACATGTTTATTCTACATTTTAAGAGGGATTCTCCTTTTCTCAAGGAAACAAAAGTATGGAAAGGAGTATATACATAAAAATGTGGTAGGAAGGAGAAAAAAAACATTGCAAAATTGAAGACAAAAAAATTTGAGCTTGGGAAAGGTGTGTCTACAGTTGGCTAATAAACAAATCTTTCAGAGTCTGAAATTACTATGGTAGAAACAACTATTCTTTGTTTCTTGCTTTGCAAAATGTAATGAACAATGCAAGGTTTTTTTCCTCCCCACTATACTAATCAGGATGAAAAACACAGTTTTCTTTTGATACCTCCTTTAATTCAAATAAGTCAACTGTACTTTAACATTACTTAAACTTAAGAAAATGAAATCCTAGCATAACTTATACGTGGCCACCTACGAGCAAAAGAGCACGCTCTGGTCACATGCACAGGTCCAACTTGTACTCACCTCAACAACTAATCATTGTTAAGACTGAACAACTATGTAAACACCAAGAAAGAGACCTGTGACTGTACAAACCAGGTACAATATCTAGAAATCCTGCAGACATAAAATTCAAAGACAAAGTCTATGGAAAAAAAACTACAAAGATAAAATTGATGAAATTCTGATGATGCCCCAAAATACTCTAGCCAGACACATTCATTTTAGACATTACTGATATTTCCAGAGACAAACATCAGTTTCCCAACACTGACCATTTTCAAAGAATTGCCTTTATGGGGTCTTCTGATTATATTAACTTACCATTAATTATATTAACTTACAATTATAACAGCAAACAATAAAAGAGAGAAGCACATAGACACATAGTAGAAAGAAAATAGGCCTCATAGATGCACATGTAGGCATATTTCAGTAAAAAGAAAAGCAAGTAATACAAGAGTTAAGTGCTAGAGAACTGAAGGGAAATGGAAAGAGATCACGAGTCAGAATGGTACCACTACCGCTGCCACCGCTTCCCCCATCTCCACTCCCACCCCCACCCGTACCGCCTCAGAAGACTCCACGGCTTTGGCCACCGCCACTGCCGCCTCCACCAGCACCTCTGCCACCTTTGCATCATCTAGGCCCTCAGCTTCAGAGAAAATGGTGTACAGAGTTCGTCTTGCGGCATGGGGCGCAGGCATGGCAGATGGCAGCAGTGGCGGAGGAATGGGTGCAGTGGGTGGCAGAGGAGCTAGCCAGGCCTCAGCAGGGACAGGGACCAGAGGGACAGACACAAGCTGAGGTGGTGGCCACATTAATCCAGCCTCACTTCTCCCCGTGACCCCCAACTCATGGTTCTCATCATGGTGCAGCTCAAGAGAGAGCCCAGGACTGCTTGGCTGACATGGACACCAAGTTAGCTTACCAAAACCTGAGGCAGAAGATGGATAATTTTGTGTCAACACATCTGGACAAACAGGAATGGAATCCTACGGTGAACAAGAACCAACTGAGAAACAGACTGAGACAGTATGGTTCAGTCAGAGATGTTAGAAGCAGGAGTGGACAGGATTAAATCTCAAGTGGTGGATCCAAAACTAAACCACATCTTCAGGCCACAGACAGAACCAGTATTTCATGAGTTCCTGGCAGCCAAGGAAAAGGAAGCTGTGTGGATACCCTCTCCAGAGCTGAAAGCCAGGACCCTCCAGCTCTGTCTCAAGACACTTCCTAAGAATAGGCCTGACACCTTTTGAAAGCTCTGTTTAATTACTGATGAAAACATAGATTCTTGTTACTTAATAGTACCACTTCAGTTGGCCGTGGTTACCATTGACTTCAAGATCTCTACTTTGGTGCAGTGTACAGATTGAACAGGGAGCAAATCTGGCTGTAAGAAAGTTGTTCATGTGTCCCTGCTCTGTGACGCAATTTGACCAGCCTGTCCAGTCACCTAGTAAACCTAGTAACACCTAGTGACACCTAGTAAACACTACAGAATTATAAACACTACAACAACTTAGCATGATCCTGAAGCAAACTTTTATACTTGAACATGGAGACTGCACGTGAGTTTTGGAGTTTACACTCTGGGATAAACAGAAGCTATAATGAAAGAACATAGTGAGTCCCAAAGATAACTTCAAAAGATAAGGAGAGTGTGTTTAACTAGGAGTAGGTATTTGACAGTGCTTACTTGATACTGAGTTACAAACTAGAATGTAAAATTGTTGTGACCTTCTTGTACATGAATCCTCTAACCAGTTTGTTTTCCACTGTCAGAGGTGACAAAACATGCAGCCGTGGAGCGAGAAGGAAGTCAGACATTAGGTATAGCCACTTTCAGGCTCTTTGTCCAGGGCATCTTTCTGTCCTGCAAGGGCTCAGTTTTCTATTCTCACAGTTGTGTTTTTTAAAAGCACTTGATGGGGCCGGGTATAAATACTCAGTGGCATTAGCGCCTGCCTGGCAAGTGCAAGGTCCTGAGTTAGATCCCTGGTCCAAAAAAAAGAAAAGAAAAAAAAAATCAATGAATGGTGTTTTGTAATTAAAAAATTTTTTAAAAAATCAGAATGGCATATATACTGTTAAAATCTTCCAGGGATAATTGAGAATTAGCTTGAAGTATGCAGATAGTTCTCAGGGCCAAGGTAGAGGACAGCCAGAAAAGAAAATTTCAAAGAGCAAACTTGATCTGTGGCTGCAGGAACAGGAAACAATGAGAGAAAGGAGTGAAAATGTTGAACTTTCAGTATAGTTCTTGGTAACCTAGTTAAGGACAGTGAATAAAAGATGACTTAGAGAAAAAGAGAAGAGACAAATCAATGATCAAGTCTTTTCTGAATGGCAGAATGCCATGGGTCTATCTCAGTGATCCTCAGTTTCTCTGATTTCTCAGTATTTTGTTTATTAAATAAATTTTCTTTTTTTTGAGACAGGGTCTCCTATGCAGTGCAGGCTAGCCTTGAATTTGCTTATGTATCCCAGGCTGGCCTTGCACTTATGGCAATCCTCCTACCTCAGCCTCCCAAGCGCTGGGATTATAGGCTTGCATCACCACACCTGGCTCTCCTTTATTATATGAAGATGGCAATGCTTAACTCATAATTTTGATGGGAAGAATAAACAAAACTATTTAGCCTAATGCCCAGTTATTATCATAAATAGTACATCATTGCCTATAGCATACATAGGCACTGGTGTTCTATTTTAATAGACATGACATAAAACTTTAATCACCTTAAAACCTAATATACCAAAGGTTCATAGGTATTATCATTTAGGATAAAGCTAAGTTCTAAAAAGTCAGTTTTAAAAATTACTAAGAAACTAAAAGAGGGGGCTGGGGATTTAGCTCAGTGGCATAAGTGCCTGCCTTACAAGCGTGTGGTAGTGAGTTCGATCCAGGTACCGATTTAAAAAAAAAAGAAAGAAAGAAACTAAAAGAGATGGATTTTTTAAAAAGAGAGAGACGAAAAGATATGACAAAAATGATAAAGGTGACACCAGCTGATTGAAATTTGGGAAACATTAATTAACATAGCAAGTTACTTGAAGGCAGGGGTTTGATCAAATTTTCCTATCATAAGAAGCAGGTATGTGCCACAGTTTTAAATGTATTTCAATACCTTCTGAACATTCAAACCTTACAAGCCATACTTTAATCAAATTATATTCTTATACTTAATCATTGCACAGCTATGCTAGCATGGATCATCAAGGGATTCATATGATTAAGGAAAACAAATTCTGTTAGCCATTTCTCCCTTTTTTACTTACACAATCTAAACTATCAGTGAATAAAATAATAAAATTATCACCACCAAGGAAAGTTATGATTTCACATATACAGTATTTCCCTTTTCTCACAAGTTTTATAACACTATTCTAAGGTAATTTGTGGTCAAAAGGATGGATGTGAATAACTGAACACTTTCAAATGAATTTGTTAACAGCAACTTTTAGAGCAAAAAGGAAATCTGGTGTCACATATATGATTCACCAAGGAGGCAGCATGTTATGAGTGGCATGGTTTTCAAAAGACTTCCTGATGTTTTTAGCATCCCGTATTCTTGGAGCAACATGCCATTCTTACAATTCCGCTGTATGGGTGATGGTTTTGTTCTAATTTAGCGAGTAAAAATAAAGTGAACATAGTCTTATGCCAGAACCTCACTCATTCATTTACCCAACAAGTAAACTACTTGTTTCATGATTGGATAATACTTTTCAAGTACTGAAAGAATATTTTCTCAGTTTTTACGATACTCATAATATAATGGCCATATAGACAAGACACACATATATGTTTAACATACACTGTTAATATTTTTCTCCATCATTTTAAGTCTAGACAATTTTAAAAAAGTAAAATTCTATATGTTTTTTGCCAGTTTCCATGGTGTTACCACTTCTTCTATGGCTGATTTGAAGCTACTAACATGATATCAGTTATGAAAAGATATATAGTAGTATGTACCATCATATATTTCCAATATATATACTCAACATAATTTCAAGAGTATAAAACTAAATTCATACAAAATTATGAAATACTGAGTTTGAGTACTTATCTTTGTATTTAACACAATTTACTCAGTTGTAAGTTTATAGTTTTAATATTTAATGATAATCAGCTCACAAAATTTCTGAAAATTTATGGGGACTGGGAGAGGATGGTTCTAGGGTATAACATTGGCCATGAGCTACATCTCATACATTGTTGCTATTAATACCAGATTGACATACCAATTGACATACCAATTTTGAGTCTAAGTTAAAAATCTCTTAGCTAAATGTGGTAAATTTTGCATTAATGAGATGATAACAACAGAAGTAAACCTGTAGTACTACAATTTGCATTTTTATATAGTCAAGTTTACAGTTAATAATAGAAAACTTCTGAAACACTTCAACCTTAAGCTTTTAAGAAATGCAAGTAATAGGAGCCAGGCATGGTGGCACATGCCTGTAATCTCAGCACTCCGGAGGCTGAGGCTGGAGGATGCAAGTTGGAGACCAGCCTGTGCTACAAAGTGAGCACATGACCAGCCTGAACTGCATAAGGAGATCCTGTCTCAAAAGAAAAAAAAAATGCAAGCAACACACTTATTTTAAAAGAAAAAGAACATGAAGCTAAAAATAAAGATATTTACTCTGATTTTTACAATACAGTGTATCAGAAACACTTCATTTCCTACAGGAACCAAAAATTTAAAACAATGGCTACTTATGAAACAAATTATAAAGATTCTTTCTGCAAGAAAAACAATTGCCAGCTGGGTATGGTGCCACACACATGTAATCCCAGCATTCAAGAAACTTAAGCAGGAGGATTGCTGTGAGTTCAAGGCCAGCCTGAAATACAGCAAAACTCCTACTCAAGAAACAACAACAACAAAAAAAAACGAAAGAAAGAAAGAAAGAAAATTGCTATGTGTTTTAGATGCCATTATATGCCTATGCCAAATTTTTAATTTGTATAAGATAAAAGAGGAAATTATAAGCAAATTCAAAGCTATTTCACTAATCACTCAAGTAAACCACTCAGAATTAGAGAATTTATATTCCCTGAAGTGGTCATTTATAATGTTAACTCATACTTTAAGGACTTTCTGCATTGCTTTGGTAAAGCCTCAAAAAACAAAAATGAGTTTAATTGTTTCTAGACCCTGGGAAAAGCTCAATTAACCAGTTTATATTAAAAGGAAGAAAAGTCAACTACCTTCTCTTTCATGGAGAATATGCCTATGTGATGACTTTCCAAAACCTACTATAAAATCCTATGAAACTATTTATTTCAAAAGTCTTCAAAACTGAGGAAAATACACAGCACATACACTGTTTATCTCTGTAAGATGAAGCATATGGAAAAATTTACAACTGTCAAGTGCTATTATACTACAAAACAAACATGTAGAAGAACATAACAGGAATAAATATAGTGAGATTCATTCACAAATTGGAGATGCTGAAGGCACATGAAAGGGTTTACAAAATTGTAATGTTTAGGACAACAAGAAGACAGCGGTACTAACCTGGGCTTCACCAAAAATGTATGTGATAAGTTCTGTTGTTCCTTTTGAATTACAACAGGTTTTAGAGATATGGGTTAATTTCAGAAGTAGCTCTTAAGAAAATGGGGAGGGGGGGTTCTTGTCTTGTGTTTAAAATTACAATTACTTGTAAGCATTATGAATACTAAAAAAAATTAGAACTAAAACCATAAAACAACTGTTGAATGATTTTCAAATGCAAATTATTTCAATGAAATATTTTGCAAAATCATTTTACATAAATATAAAATTCCATAGTTTGGTCTTTTAACATGGTCTAGTTTGAAAATATACATTATTTCAAAAGTCAGGTTTTCAGGGGATTTAGCTCAGCGGCATAAGCGCCTGCCTTGCAAGCACGTGGTTGTAAGTTCAATTCTCAGTACCAATTAAAAAAAAAAATAAAGATTACAAAAGTCAAGTTATCACACATACAGGTTGAATGAAAAAATAATTTTCTCCAAATTCTCAATACCAGTGGTACTCTGAAGAAAATTCTAAATTAAGCATAAAGACTGAAAAGAAATTCCCAGGAAGTAAACACACTTGGTATCCACAGCACACATGTACTAAATGCAGAGGTTGAAATATGGCTTGAGTGTTCTGTTTTCTTCTGTTCTCTAGTCATTACTTTAGCAGCAAAACTCTGACAAGAGTGCATTCTTTCCACACACCCTAAATGTCAAAGGCCTGTTTACAGAAAGGCTAAACAGTGTACTGCATTTTAAACACAGGGCCAGAATGAGATGTTTCTGAATAAGGAGTCTATTTCTGCCTTCACCACTGCTTCATTTTATAACCTGAGTGAAGAGATTTATCCGCTTTACACGTGGCTTTAAAAATAAAAGGGGCCACATAACCTCTGTATAACTCCACAGAATATTGTGAATCTACAATAAATAACAAGCATAAAAGCTTTGATCTCTTGTTGGATGAATATATCCTGACACAGACAGGAGAGTTTTCAGATTCCTGACAGACCAGTGGTGGTAAGGCAGAATACAGGCACAGATAAACCACTGATCCCAGGAAAATGCCTGTTAACGCTTTTTATTTATTTCCTTCATAAACACAGTCTTTGAAAGTAAGCCTGAAAAAAATGCAATCTAGTTTTCACTTGCATAACATCCACTTATGCCATCACTATAAATTATAACTTCTGAACAGGTAAGAAACCACTAGAATAACTAGACTCATGATTAGAAAAACCAAAGGAAAAATCAGGATGCCTGATTTCTAGAGCTGGTTCCTGATACCAAAAAAGAGACAGAATCAGAAAGTAAGTATTAAAAAATTCGTTTCAGGCCTCTTAATAGTTCCATCTGCCTCTTTCATGAGAAGTCATCAAAATAACTGCCAAGATTTCTTGGTGGGAAAATGATTTTGTAAGATGAAACAACTGTAGTTAATTGAAACTTAGTCTCTGGATACATGCCAGTATCTGCTTTTAAATTATTAAGGACTGGTGCACAGTATTTTTTTAGTTGAATCCTTTCTCTAAAAGCTCTCAAATCTGTAATTTATGTAATCTGTGTTTTTTAACTATGAAAGTACAATGATGGTAACAGTTTAGTTCTTATTTTTCCTAGAAGTTCAAGTCACAGCATTTAACATGGCAGACACTTATTAACATACTATATGAAAAAAGAGCAACATTTACAGGAAAGATTTAAAGGAAGTGGTAAGGTGGGGAAACTGGTTTAATTGCTGTTCCTGTCAAATTGTGAATATATTTTCCCAACAGAGGGAGGATTATAAATAATAGCTAGACTCACTTTCTGGAGTGATAAAATTATAACCTAACAAAGACGAAAGCTTTTCCTTGCATATTAACACTCAACAATAGAGAGGTTAATATAAATTTTCTTGTTTTCACATCAAAAATGGAACTCAGTTACTGTTAAATTTGTAAGTAACAACTATTTGCTTTTTAAAAATTTAATTTTTCTTGTATTAGTTGATATTTTCAAGGAATTTTTGAGTGTGCAGATAAAACAAAAACAGCCCATTCTTTTACAATGTAAACATGACAATGCTGCCAACCTTTCAAACACGCAATTTATTTTTAAAAAGAAAAAGTACCAGACTTTCGAAACAATAGACAAAACAAATCCATGACCATAGATTCTGTAGTTTAATTTATATAATGGGGGAAAAAGAATTGAGTAAGTTAAATTAATAAGAATCCAAAAGAATAAAAAATCACATTGCAATCAAGAAGCAGACCTCTCTCCAGTATAGGTTTAGAGCCTATTTAACTTTGAAAGCCCAAAGCTAATTCCCTTTAGTCATATCTTCTTCTTCCTTCTGATTGAAATCCAAAGAACATGGCAGTAAATTTGCATAGTTTGTAACCTTAGGAACCCTAAATTTTTTTTGATAAATCCTTCTGGCTTTCTGGGTATAGATAAACTGCCAAAGAAGAATCTGAAAAAAGTGAAATGGTTTGTTCTTCCCAACTAAAGGACTTTGACTTTGGGAATTTTATAACTTAGTTTCTATATAATCTTCCTCTGGAATGTTAAGACAAGAGATTTACCTTTTCTGCTAAAAATGGGACATCAATTATTTTTAACTATTTATGTCAATTTTTAATCAAGTGAGATAATATAAATTATATTCTCAATGATTTCTTCTGGGTCAATAAGAGTTTTCACCTATCCTATCTCTTAGTGATATGAAGGCCAGTAATTTCAAGATTAGGAATGTTTCTGAATTTTTTTTCCAAAGTATACCACAAAGTGAACAAACTAAATTATAAAAACAGTGAAATAGTGGTCTCTCTCTCTCTCTCACACACGCGCACACACACACACACACACACACACATACACACACACAAAATAGTGGTCACACAAGAAAGGAAGGGAAAACTAATACATAGTAATCTCTTTCCTCTCAGACTTAAATGAAAAACAATTCTTTCTTAGGAACATACAATCAAATATGATCAACATCAACTAATTCTACGGTGAATCTTTCGTAAATAAATTTGAAGAAAATGCTTCTTAGCTGGCAGGTTACAATACCCCTCCCCCATTCACAAGGAGTCGGTCCAAGACATTCCTCAGATACCGACAAGAAAGGATGGCACTGAACTCCTATATATACTATCTTTTCCCAATACATACCTACAATAAAGTTTAACTTATAAATTAAGAACAGTAAGCGAGTAACAATAACTAATAAAAATTGAATAATTATACTAAGATAAATATTATTAAAATATTATGAACTATTTAGTTCTAGAATTTACCATTTAATATTTTCAGGCTGCAACTGACTAAGGGTAACTGAAACCACAGAGGGTAAAATCACAGATAAGAGAGGATGATTGCATATTCACCAATGTCCTTCCAGAGCTTTCATATTTTTTTCCTTGGCAGGAATGAGTTGGCCAAATAAGCTACTGCAGCTCAGTGGCAAGTGTGGAAGGAAGGATCATTAATCTACCAACAGTTCCCCTGGAACAGGCTCCAGGAAGGAAGAAACATTTTGAGGGCGTTGTGAAATGGTCAAAACAGTGAAAGCCTCACCCCTCTACCTTCTTACCACTCTCTATTTGTTGGAGAATGAGAAAGTTCAGAGTGGGTTTCACTGGCTGTTAGCATGCACTGAATTGAACATTGCATGATATAAACTCAATTTCTGGTTGAAAAACTACAAAATTATCAATGTAAATGTCATCCAAATATAGCTGGCAGATTGAAAGAAAGTCGGCAGCAGGGGTAATGTTAAGTGGCATTTTACACTCAAAAACATCCAAATGGAGGGATTATTTATAGAGAAAATAAAAACAAGCATTAAAAGGTTTAAAAATAAAGGAATGTGTGTGGGTAGAAAAATAAAAGCGTGTGTTGAAAAGCAGCATTATTATTTTCCGTACTTTTTTATGTTTAAAGAAATAGTCCAGGCTAAACACAGGAACACCATCTGTAGCTCTAAACTCTAACATATGTTGTTACAGCGAATAGTTTTTCTCCTGACCAAATTATTTATCAACATTTAATAAAATTTAACTGTCTACACCAAGTACTATGCTAGAGAATCTAGGGAATATGTTGACAAAAAGGACACAGCTTTTTCTCTTAAGGATCTTGAAAGAAGACAAGGAACTATAAAGATAACAAGTGCTAGCTATGATGACAGGATAACATAGAACAGAACACAGGAAAACAGGAAAGGTGTAGCTTCAGGAAGTCAAGTTTAGGTTGAAACTAGGGGCTAAGTAGTAATTAGAAAAGCTAGATGATGACCAAGGCAAAGGAACAGGACGTGGAAAAGCTTGGGGCAAGAAGAGATCAAATGAAATGGAAAAAAAAAAAAAAAAAACTGAATTCAATAGTGTGAGTGCATGGACAGGGGAATGGTGGTGTAAGATAAACCTAAAAAATAAATAAACAAGGCATGATCAAGGTGCTCTGCCCTAACGGCCATAAGAGGTCACTGGAATGTTTGGAAAAGGGGAAAATGTCATCATAGTAACACGTTTTAGAAGGTTATTTTGCAGTGTGGAGTACAGAACAGTAAAGGAATGAATGGCAGAAGGTTAGTGCCACAATCCTATGAGATGACAGCACATTGGACTAGAATGGTGACATCCAACAAACAAAGATGTAGAAAAACTGAGATTCTATTTGAAGACAGAATTATTTTGATGCTGTTTGATGCTGGAATACAGGAAGGTCAAAAGAAGGAGACAATAGTATCTCCCAGGTTTCTGACTTGAACTACTCAGAGATGAATTTTACTGGAGGCAAACCAGGCCATGGAAGAAAGGTGGGACAGTAATGACATCAGGAATAAAATTTGGAATGCCTGGGAAGCCAGACTGAAGTGGGCTCCAAAATTAATAGGTAGGAAGTAAAAAGTGAAGAACAATCATAATGGGGGAGATAGAGAGGATGTGCCTACTAAGTAAGTATTTAAAATAAAACAAATATTTTAAGATGAGAAACTTTTACTAAATTTACAAACCAATAGAAAGAGAGGTAATCAGAATACAAAAACTTGGACTGCTTAGTATATACCAGCCACAGTGTTTAGCACTTCAAACTTACTACTGTTTGGCATCATCGTAACAATCCCATGACATAGGTCTTATTCTCTTCAGTTAACATGAGGACACAAGGCTGAAAGATATTGTACAATGTGCCTAAGACTTCATAGTAACAGACCTCAAATTTGAATTTAAGTGTCTGACTACAAAGGCCATGCTTATAATCACTAGGCTACATGCAGAATTTAGGAAAGATAAAAGATTAAAGAAAATCAAGTTATCTGTAAGGTGGAAGAGGATGGGACCCACAGCTGCAAGAAAAGGAAAACATTTTCTTTCTGAACAAAAAGTACAGAATGAAAATACCCATGTGTAAGCAAGTTTGTAGATTTGATGGCAGATGAAGTTTTCTACCTGAGGATTTCTATTTTCCCCACTGACATGGAAGTAGCTATTGACAAGATTCCAAGAACTGATATGTAGCATATTTTTTTTAAAGTAGAAAATAACTGAAATTGTCATACATTAAACAAACAATTCTTGAGTGCCAACTATGTGTTAGACACTATTCCAAATATTTCTTGAATACTTATGATGTATTGGACACTGGGTAAGAGCAATAAAAAATGTTTCCTTTCCAAGGATCTTTTTGGTAGGAGAACACAAAAAAAATGAATAAGTAAACAAGGTAACTGTGGTACTATAGTAAGGGCATGGGATTGAGAGTGTTTAAAAGAGATTGACTACATGACGTACTCTGGGAAAGATTTGTGTGAGACAGTGCATACAAGATAAGATGATGGAAAGAAGCCCATGTAATCACAAAATCATGGAGAACGAGGGAGACTTACATAAGGCATAAAACAATATTGCTGGATAATATAAAAGACGAGAGGTAGATGCCCTGAAGTTATAATGACATTAACCTGTCTCAACTTAGTCCCTTAGAAACTCGAAGTCCCCTTAACATTAAAGAAGTAATGTATAAGCTGGAAAGATATGGAAGTTATGACAGAGAAGAAAACATCTGAATTTCAGAATAGAGTTGACAGTAAGTAGAAAAATGACATGAAAGAAAGAGATAATCAGGCCAGGAATATAGCTCAGTGGCACAGCACCTGCCTGGCAAGCATGAGGTTGTGAGTTTGTGCCCCCGCACCAAAAAGAAAGGGGGGGGGGAATATCAAAATGTGGTTTAAAAATAAAACAGAGAATAAGGGTACTAGAAGAAGAATTGAAAAAAAAAATGGAAGTAACAAATACAAGAAGATAGAGAATAAAGAATGGTGAGAACAACTGTCAATGATCACAGAAACATGAAATAACTTAGTTTAGCTGGCTTACAAAAGCATCCTTAAAGAAGCAGAGCATTTTTACATCAAGTGAAAATATGATGGTTTCAAAAGTGGCAGAGACAACTTTCGAGTACAAGGCGTCTTTGACGGTGAAGGTGCAGGAAAATGATACACAGCCTTTTGCAGTGCTGTAAGGAAAATAGCACCCCAGGGAACAATCAGGCCTAAGTCAGTAAAGAAACCTTTCTGATTTTTAGACGTGCTTGCCATTGGCATCTGATCTTTGTGTAAAGGATTCATTTCTCAGGGAGTGATGTTCCCCCATTTACATTTTGTTTTTGTCTGCTTCCTCTAATATGACATTAACTTAGTTGTGAAGAAATCCAAGACAGACCTGCTAGCCTGGAATAAACAACCCTCTAGATAATTTTTTTTTTTAAGTGGAGAGAAAGAAGAAAGCAAAGTTACCACATCAACATGAGAACAGCAAAGCAGTTAATTCAGAGAGTCATTTGAACAAGCAGACATGGTTTAAGGACCCAGGAGGGTTTTGGTTTCCAGCCTCTGGTTATTTCCCCAGGTCCTCTTATACATCACAAAGATCTCTGTGAATCCACTTTAAAACTGAAGAGCTAATGTTCCTTTTTTATTTGTTTCAACGCTCCCTTCAATAAAAAATGGTACATCCAAAGGATAAAACAAATATCTGGCCACAGAAATCATGCTATAAACATACATGCAAAGATGTTATCTTTTCATTGTTCCGTAGGTATAACCTCATTTTTTGCAATCAATTTTTTATTTTTGTAATAGTAAAATATATCAAAACACCATCTTAACCAATGTCAAGTGTAGAGTTCAGTGGCACTGAAAAACATTCAGTATTGTGTAACAATTACTAATATTCATTGCCAGAACTTTTAAAATCATCACTGTTATCAATTACACACAGTGGATTTTAAAATATTAAAAGTTCTGAATAGGTGTATACCAAAAATGTCAATAGAGCACAATTCAATTTAGATAGTTTTTATTTTCTACGTTTTAGTCCCCTATATTTCCTGATTTATATTCTAAAAGAAGATACATTTCTAGTGTATTTTTAAATTTTAAATGAGTTTTTTAAAGATACTGGACAGTTCAAACAACAGAAAAACAGGATTAGGTGCCATGCTCACCACTTGATTTAGATTTGGACTGGTAATTAAAATATATTTCATGTGTAGTCTCAAGCTACTCAGGTTTGTGATGTATTTTTAAAATGGAAAAAGAAACCCTCACATATTAATCACCTAATAAATATTGCTACACTTAAAAATAAAAATGAGGGCCAGCCAGGGATTTAGCTCAGTGGTGTAAGTGTCTATCTGGCAAGTCCGAGGTTGTGAGTTTCATCCCCAGTACCAAAAAAATAAAAACTAATAAAATAAAATAAAATAAAATAAAATAAAATAAAATAAAATAAAATAAAATAAGGACTGCAATACAACTATTGTCCCTTGTTGCCCACTTTCCTCCTCCTTTCTAATAACACTCAAAGACAGTATTTCCTGGTCCTTATTCTGCATTAGTTATGTCCATGTAACTACATTTTATAGCCAGTGAGGTACCACCACATGTAACACTGCAGAAGTGTCCTTAAAGGGAAGGAGCATACTCTTGCCCTTTTGTCCTGCTAGCTGGCAGCACTCATCTTAGGCCACAAAGCAACAAGGTAAAACCAAGGAAGCAATACTATAGTTGACTTTTTTTGTCATTATATGCACTTATCCTATTGTTAACTGATAGTTACCTTCTAAATAATTTTCTTTCCCAGAATGCCTTATTTATATTCCTGTATCTTGATCAACAGCAAACAAAAATACTAGTAGACATTGGTAAATAACAAGATGACCAAATCCAAAGAAATTCAATTACAAACCTTCTTCCTATTTGAACTCTCTATAGAATTGGCTATTGTCAACCATTCCAATATTCTGAAACTCTCTTCTCTATTATAGCAGCATTCTTTAGCTTTTGCTCCCATTTCTTTATTCCTTTCTTTTCAGTGTCCTTGCAAGCTGCCTTTACAATCTGGTAGTCAATTTCTCATAATGGTTTTGATCAGAATTCAGGGATTTTTGAATGTCTTTAAAAGCTGTTTTAGAAACCAAAATTTCCCTGAAGCAATCATTCACTTAATTATTACTGAATGCCTAAAAACTATTCACTAAATGCTACCTACAGCCAGGGATGTCATATATGTTATCTCTATACTTCACTGCAACTCCACAAGTTAGGGATTATCATATTCATTTCAGAGATGGCTGTGAGGCTCAAATAATTACTGAGTTAATAGCTGGGTGAACCAAACTTTGAACTCAGGCTTATCAGGTTTATTAATTACTCCAAAGTTCCTTGACCCATCGTACCCCACAGCACACATACATCTCTAACTCAGTTTACAGTTTCTCAGAGAGATAATCCAGACAAACAAAATGCTGGATTAATGCTGAAGATTAATAATAGTCCATTACAAAAACACAAACAAAATAAGTACTAAAGATTCCTAAGAAAGAGAGATAAATGAGAGATCAGGGAATGCATGGGAAATTGAACCATTTTGTCCCTAATAAAATACAGAAAATTACTTTAAAAGCCAAATCCTTGTTGAAACCTGTCCATGGCAAGTAAATAAAGTGGTAAGAGATATTACAGCTTTGGGATAAAGCTAAAACTTTAACAGAACTTACTTTGACATTTAAATTAGTACCTTTAAAAAGTCATCAGAAAAGCATTTTCCTTCTGTGGCATATGCTGCAGGTGATTTGTTTCATCACATCTTAATCTTTGGGGCAAAAAAAAAAAAAAAGACATAAGCTTATCTTATCTAAATTGTCTACTTAAGTTAACCAATTATTGACTAAAAAGAAATAGGGAAAACAAACAAAGCTATTTTTCACAAGTGTGTGAAATTAGATTATCTGGTTGGATTTGAAGATAATTTGAAAAGGTCTAAGATTCCCTACAAACTAGGATACTTTAAGTGGTCAAATAAAATTTTAACAATGCATAGATTAGACAGAATGTAGGACAGGTAAGACCCAGATTCAGACATAAGACGACAGAAAATAACAATTTCCAAGCCAGGCTGAGGGTGCACACCTGTAATTCCAGCACCCAGGAGGCCAAGGCAAGAGGATCATCAGTTTGAGAACAACCTGGGCTACATAGCAACACAATGTCTCAAAAAGAGAGACAGAGAGAGGCCAGTACAGAAGAGGAAGGGAAGGAGAGCGAAAGTTTCCAAAAGATAAAATGACACATGCAAAGAAAGGAGAAAGTATTTCCTGCAGAAGAATTAAAAAAGGCCTAGAAGTGGCATTTTTAGATAAATAAGTGTTAGAGAAATGTCATCATGCTGGGAACAGTGGCTTACATCTGCAATCCTAACACTGGGAGGTTGGGGCAATAGAATTGCCAAATTCAAGCCCAGCCTGGGCAACTTAGGATTTAGCAAGACTGTTTCAAAATAAATTTTTTAAAGGTTGAGATTGTAATTCAGTACAAAGGCCTTGGATTCAATCGCCAGTACTGGGAATAAAATATGCAATACTCTTCTCTTCATAGTGCTGTTACATATATCTGTTTTAGAGCATTTACCACTCCCCTTACCCTATACTACAATGATAAGACACTCTTCCTTTAATACAGTTCAGATCTCCAGAACATTTATCTTTATCTGTCCATCACAGTAGATGTTCAATAAATGTTGTATTTTAACGAGTAAGTGAAAGAATTAATGAAGAGCTCACACTAATCAATTTAAGGTGTGCTCAGCACTGTCCTAAGTGCTTTATTTATGATGATTTTTCACAACACTATGAAGTAGGTGCTATTCATACTAATGAGGAAATCTCAGACATTTTACAGACAAGCAAACTGAGTCACAGAATGATTAAGAAACTAATTCAGAGGAAGACAAGATGGCGGACTGGTAGGTAGCAGGAGAGAGACCCTCTCTGAGAGAGAGAAAGCTCAAATGCCAGAATAAAACACCCCGGAGAGACCCAAACAGATAGAGATGGACTCTCACAGCCCAGGAAAAAACTAAAGTAGAAAAAACTGCTCAAATATGAGGTCCTGGGACTACCATTAGAGAAGCTAAGATCAGCGAGCACGGCGCCCTCCTCGAGCTGCCTGAATTCCTGACTGACCTGAACAAGCAATCTGCACCGAAGCGACTGGCTTGAGCCACCGGAGCGCAGAGCTGAACAGCCCTGTGTGCAGGTTGCCCGGACCGGCCCTGCACTCGACCCACCCAGAGGCACTGTGAATTCCCATCGCAGCTGAGCTGAAGTCAAGAGTTCGGGGAGCCCTGCAGTTCACGGGACCGGCATCAACACACAGTGAGTGATGGGAATAAGACCCTCCCGCGGGAAAGGGGAAACCGACTGGACGACATGTTGGATTTGGGCAGGACAGCCCTAACTCCATAAGGAAGTGGCTTCAGCTGGTTGCTCCCCTCGTCGAGCGGATTGGTGGAATCTGCTTGGACTAGGCCAAACCCCTGGCGGGGACCCAGTGAGTCGCTTCAATATTACTTCCCTGCGATCAGTGCACACTGACTCAGTGAAGGCCTGCAAAGGTTGACTGGCCCCGAAGGGAAGAGCTAGCGCACACTGCCCCTGGGTGAACTCTAATCTCTGATAACCTATTGAAGAGGGCTAAAGCTCCTAGCCTGCACCCTCTAGAGGAGCCTTAACCAATAAGAAAACGGTCTGGGCATCACACTGTACACTTGTATGGAAGGAACCAAAAACATGACGAAAGGGAGAAATAAGAAACAACTCCCAGCCCCCAAGCCTGAGAACATTGATCCAGGAGAGGTAAATACAAAAGAGATTGAGGGCAGCAAACATGCAACATCAAACAGCGTTAGCGGACATAAAGAGATATCTTCAGGACCTCGTAAGCAGGACCAAAACTGAAATATTAATTCAAATTAAACAAGAGATAAGTAGATTAATAAAAGAAGGGCAAGGCACCTCTCAAGAAGACACAGACAGAAGAATGGAAGAACACAAATGGAGAGAAAAATTTAATGAAGAATTCAGAAAAAACATAGAATTCATGAAGCAAATTCAAAGAAATTATCAGGAAACTAAAGACTCCATAGAAAGCTGGCAAAACTGCTTGAAAGAAACCAAAGAGAGACTATCAAAAATTGAACACAGGATTGCAATGTGGGGTCATGAAAGGGAAGATCTCTTAAAAATAACAAGGGAGCAGGCAATAAAGATACAAAGACTGGAAGATGACAAGAGGATCTTTAACTTAAGAATAAAGTATGTGAATGAAGAAGCGGGAATCAAACCAGAGGAATTACAAAGGCTATTCACAGAAATTATTAAAGAAAATTTCCCAAGCATAGAAAAAAGAAATGATATGCAGAGGTATGAAGCATACAGAACTCCAGCCACCTACAACCCAAACAGAGCTACACACAGACACATAATAATCAAGATCCCAGAAATTCAATATAAGAACAGAATATTAAAAGCCATCCAAGAAAAGAAACAGATCACCTATAAAGGAAAACCCATCAAAATCAAGGCAGACTTCTCGACACAGACCATCAGGTCAAGAAGAGCTTGGAGTAAAGTAATTCAAGTGCTGAAGGAGAACAATCTCCAGCCCAGATTGATGTATCCTGCAAAACTCTCTCTAGAAATTAATGGAGAAAAAAGATGCTTCCATGACAAAGAGGAACTAGGAGAATTTGTGACCACCAGTCCAACCCTACAAAAAATA